>OOFC01033950.1:2980-13164 GCA_900323345.1 Pseudochromis fuscus | reverse complement strand
TTTCCGGACTATTGAGCACACCTGTCTATAAGCCGCTATTGAATTTATTCAATTAACAGTTTCATGTGGTCCACTCTGACCGGGTCTGATGTGACGACGCTAAACGTATCGGCGGCACGGAGCTTGCTAGCTTGTAAAAAGCCAACGAGCTTCGTGCCGCCGATACATGAGAAACACCCGTGTTTAAGTTCAAAGCGTCAGGAAAAAGTAGCGGCTTATAGTCCGGAAAATACGGTAACTGTCCTTCAAAACCTCCAGACATAAACCACATTTGTGCAAAATGTATAAAATGTTACCTTTCTATACCTTTCTATAGTCACTGCCTCTGTGTGTATGTGTCAAACGACGACCAACCACAGAACCTGTCGCCTCACAGATGGCCGCTGCGTAAAACCACTGAATCAGTATCAATTCACTGTCCTAGATATTTGCCCTGATTAAATCCCACAGGACAAAACATGCTGAAACATGAGTTTTTACAGATAAATTATAAACAAGAAACTTACAAAGAACTGTGCAGACATCGCTTTCATATCTGTGGTTAATGACAATTTTGAATAACAGATTAGCACTAGTCCAGGGCTGATTTTATGGTGATGATGGGATTTAATATCCTGAACAACCTCAGGTGAAACCACTGTTGACACAACATTACGATGATGATTATTGTGTTCCCGTCTTGGTTAAACATCAACTGAAAATATAACTCCTGAATATTAACACAACCTATAGGTGGAAAAAAAAAAAAAGTACACACAGATGTAACATTACAACCACGATGCCAATTTTGAACCTGGGAGGAACCTAAACCAATACTCAGTGCACACAATGACTCCATCGGCAGCTTCCTGGTTTCTTGGATGATGTCAGTGAAGCAGGAAGGGTCAGAAACAACCAACACCCAGATGGACTAATAGAGAGAAAGAGAAACAGATGCCGGGAGACGGACGAAGAAGGAGAGGCCGATAATGAGAGGGAAGAGGGCAAAGAGGGCAAGAGAGCGGAAAATGAAGCGATGGGAGTGACAGATCTGAAAGGTGATTGACGGGCAGCAGAGAGAAAACGATAAAAGGGATGAAGGAGGGGAGACGATATGAGAAAATAAAATAGGAGGTGAGAGCAGAGGTGAGGAGAAGAGGAGGAAAAGGGAAGAAGAGGGAGGATGTGAGGAGGAGTTTAAACATCGTGGACATGAGCCCCAATGATGTAAAGCTTTACATCTGCCATTAAACACTATGTGACGATCACTACAGAGCATACCTGAGATCACAGAGCCTCTACAGAGCCCCTGCTATTGTGTCCCCACTCTTTTGAACTGCTGTCTTTTTGTGTTGGAGAGCCACTTAAAGAGCCTCAAAGGACACTGACACACACACACACACACACATATACACACACACACAACAGCCACGACGTAGGAGGACGTGACACGCGGTGCTGAATAAAAGATGTGTGTGTGGGAAGAAGCAAAGAGTACTGAAGGAGAACTGAAGGTGGGTTAATGATGCTGCACGCTGTGTTAGTGTCTGTGACGTACACACACTCGGTCACAAATATTGAAATTGTGCACAGTGTGAAAAGAAATATCTACAACCAAGTTACACAACCAGCATATTGTATAACTATATTTCTGATGGTGTAACATTGATCTCAGACTGGATGTTGCCTATATCCACAGACCCAGGGTGTGTCCCCCCGACCTCCCTCCTCCACGGCTGATGTCAGTGACCTTTGGTGTGGTTCCACCCTCTCCAAGTTCTCTCCCCACATTTCTACAACCTGGGGGAGACCAAAAAGCACCCAACTTCCTGTGTTTCAGGAAGAGGAGAGGAAATGAAGCAAGGGGTGGTGGTTACACATTGTTAGGGGGGGAGGGCTGAACAAAGAGTTGGAGGGAATAGGTCAGACTGTGGAGCGAAGCCAAGCGTGTATAAAGTTACACCATTTACACTGCTGCAGATCCCAACACCACACACCTATAAGATGGAAAGATTAACCACGAGGCAAAAAAAGAGAACAAACAAAACCAAAACCCAGTCTTCCTCCTCCTCCTCCTCCTCCTCCTGTGTTTCTCCTTTGATAAATAAACACACTTCAACTAGTCTGCACTATGAAAGCTAAAGGGCCAGTCCACTGTTCTGTTCAAAGCAAAGGGAATCTTGTACTGACACCTTTATATAGATATTAGGACACTGTAGGCAATGTGGCAAATCACTGAATATATCAACAATTACTGGATAAATGGCTAAAAATATGTATAAGAGAAGCATGAAGGCACCAGGAGGTCCCCTGTTGGTTTGTGGACATGCATTTTGAAGCCAAGAGTTTGACATTTGAGCGTCGCCATGTTGGTGTTTTGGCGTCAAAAGTGACCATATTTGGTTATGAAGGGAGAAGCAAGAAGGTGGGTCTGACCGTTGAACCTGAGGACACTGTCAACACGTTTGAGAGTTGAGTTCACCAAAGAGTGATCCTCCAAACCACCTGTAAATTACTGGAGACCAGACCTGTCAATCAGACTAACCACACCCCTAAATCTTCCCCTTCTCTCAGACTAATATCTCCTTAATGATGAAATGATTTTCAGATGGACACCAGATCACTGAGAAGAGCTGACTTTAGTCAATTACATCATTATATTAAAAATATTACTCAGTATTTCGTGATTAAAATTGAGGATTTCTGAGCATCTATTGGACATTGATGGTATTGCACGTTTTTGTGCTTTCACATTGGCTTCACTTTTGAGACCTGGTGGTTTACTTGACATTATACCAGAAAGATAGTTGGAATTTTTAAGTGAAATACATTTGTGCTTATCTCAAGTCAGTCCTGTATTATACTATATTGATAAAATATGTGATTCGTCTGTTATTATTAGTTTAACCAATCTCTACTGGTACCACCTCTTTGTATGAAATGAACACACCTGTTTGCTATATTAGCAGACATTCACCTCAGACGTTACCTCTGTCTAATTTAACTGTGAATCTCATTGTATCCAACAAAAAATAATAATCATCATAATAAGCAGATGTCTTGCAGCACAGTTTGTTTGCAGCAGACTTTTTGTGATTTTTCAATACAGCACATAGAATCATAAAGACGTCAAAACACTTCTTATGTGCAACATTTTTCCCCTGCATCCCTATTCAGAGTCCAGAGTCCAGAGGGAAGGAGGGATCAGTTATAGTCTGCAACATCTGTGTAGGACCTACTTCATTTTCTATCAAGGTTTAGTAGATAAAAGGTGGACCGCCATTACCCCATTTTGAACCCAAACACCCAACAACACGCAGTTTCACCAGCGACCGACTACAGAGGAAGGCGATGTCTTTTCCAACTGCCACCATGCCACAAGCAAGAAAATCTGTTTACATTCTGTATCTATTACTGTTGTTAGCGGTTGGCTGGCGCTCTGCCCGCATGCCGTCCGAGCCCGCCGCACGGGTGGCTTCAGGTTACAACATCAACGCAGACACGAAGGCCCTTCGCTGGGTTTTTTGGCTCCGCTCCTAAGGTGCCAGCCTGAGGGGATCCAGATGGCGCAGCGTGGCACCGTCCAGCTGTCAACAGCACGCTCTCCAACAGCACGCCCACACGGACAGGACGGGAAGCACACGGCTCGTCTTGTAATGGAGCGTTTGAGGAAAGAGCGCAAGATGCAGATTTGAAAATAGACGTGTGAAGAGGAACAGCGTGTTGTAGTTGACTGTGACACGGCTATATTAGGAACATCAATTCACAGTGTTGTTGCTCTTCTTTCCCATCCAGTATTTTTACAGTTTTGGTGAGTGAATAAACCATCAAAACACCTCCTCCAACCGACCGCTGCTTCACTCTCCGAGCCTCCTGGGTGCAGTTTGGAGCAAACAAAGCAAAACAGTTTCCCTCTGATAGTTATCGCAGCACAAACTTTTATGACCACTGCACCACATGATTGTGAGAGGTGGCTGCCGATAAGACAGAAATCAAACAGGAAGGACACGACGACCATTAGTGCACACAGTGGGCATAGTTAGTGAATAACTTAGAGGCTGTGAATGTGCCACAGAGGCCACATCTGGACAGTAAAGGGACGCTCACCTTTAGATAACAAAACACATGGACTGTAACTTATTATGAGCACCACTGTGGCTTTAACCTGCACCTCTGTGAAACGCCTTATCTGTGTAGTGGCGTTTACCGCGGTATCACGCTATGATACGGCTGCAGGGTTTCAACAGGCTCATGATAAGAAGGAGCAGGCCAAAGTTAAAGCTGCACTGGTATAGTGTGCATCTGCAGTCAGGAGTTATTCTTCTTTTACTTTCTTTTTTTAAATAAATATAGCTAGTTATTTGGGTTTTAAGAACTTAGATACATTTACACACACACACACACGTACAGATGCAGATAAAAGTGACAATAAAAAATGGAAATATATGAATGAAATTTGAGGTAAAAGCAAAAATCATTCAAATATTTGTAAAAATGTTAATTATATTACATTTTTTATCAATTAAAATAAATTCTTATTATTACTTTGAAGCTAGTTGATAAACTGTCCCCATATTTTATGGAAACTCTGTATTTTCTCAGCAGTATGTAATATGTAAATTTCTCCATGGCTAAGCAGTTACAGAGACTTAAAATAATTTAAACTAATATCTGACTGTAGAGACACTAGAGCTCATTTTGTTTGCTTCTTTAATTTTAATTTAATTTTATTTGCTGTTATATTTCTCTGCTTCAACAGCGGTTTAAGATTTCCGACGAGGTGGTGCTAAAGATTGTTAGAGAGACTAAATGAATGGGAAACCAAGTGAATGAAAGATTAATGCTTAATGAGTCACCCTGCTTTTAGCTTCCTCTACACACACACACACACACACACACACACACACACATACAGGGATATGAATGCACAAACAACAATAGAACAAACCCCCAGAAGCACGATCACAGCTCTCTGCTGAAACCACCCCTGAGCTGGTGTTATTGATCCCCAACATCTGCCAAACTCTGCGCACTGCTGCAGACTCATCAGAGGAGAAGTGCTGAGCTTTTATCACAGAAAATCCAACAGGGACGAGACGAGGAAGGAGAGCGAGTTGTGAAAATTTCACCCAAAGAGAAAACATTTTCCTCAACTCGGGATTTAACAGAACCAGTTCAAAGGCTTGTGAACACACACCGCTGCGTGTTTCAGGCAGTGGTAAGACAGAGGCCTCACAACTACTGTGGGATGTGTTGCTGTGGCACTTCAGTGAATTTCTTAGTGAAAGACAAATGCTGGGAGACTTTTATTTCCTCTTCTGTTATCGTGTGAACATGTTGGAGAACACTGTGTTGAGTCAGTTGAGAGGCAGTGAAATTTATTGGTAAGCAGAATAAAAATACCACAGACTGAGACAAAGAGAAGAAGTGCCAGTAAAAAAAAAAAAGTCCTTTCACTTTCACATTTAATCAGGATAGTAAAATGTATGTCTTCAGAAAAATCTGAAGCCAACCTGAGATCTGCTCTGTGAGGCAGTACTGAGGGGCTTTTAGCTGAATGCTGACATCAGCGTGTCAGGACGCTCACAATGCAGGAGGCTGATTTTTGTAATCAGCCTCATTTGTTTCCCCTTCATACATTTTTTTCTAAAATTGATTCCTTAACCTTTTAAACCCCAAGGTCCCCCAATTGGGTGACCCTGAGACTTGTCTCTGGTATTTTTCTAAAGTTTAAATTTCAAAATAAGAGCTCAGGGCTTTAGGGGTTAAGAAAAAGTCAGATTCATGAAGCGTTTCTTCAACAGCCAAGATGTTTGTATCCGTGATCTTAGAAAGATGAATCCACCAGTTTCCATATGCAAATCACCAATGCCCATAAAAGGGCGTGACACTGCAGGTCCGTGTGCACACAGAACTCACAACTGAATGCAGAGCTAGACAAGTTCAGGATCCCAAATAAAATGTAAACAAAGTGAAGTCCCAGAAAGAAACAAGTTATTTTGCACAAACGTGACACCACTGAAATGTGCATAAGCGTGCTCCTGGGTGTTTGTAGATGTTGTTCTGACGCTTGGTGAATGAGATCCAGTGGTTAGCACTGTTGGCTCCTGGTGAGAAGGTCTGGGTTCAGATCTTGGCTCGGTCTTTTCGGTGTGCAGTTTGCATGTGCTCCCGGTGTCTGTGTGGGTTTTCTCTGGGTACTCGGGCTTCCTCCCACAGTCCAAAGACAGGCTTGTTAGCTTAATTGACTGTGGGTGTGAGTCTGTGTGTTAGCCCTGTGATGGACTGATGATGATCTGATTGGGAACTACCACACCTCTCGCTCGTTGCCAGCTGGGATGAGCCCCAGCCCCCCCACAGCTCCACTGGACAAATAGTTATAGGGGATGGATGGATGGACAATGTTTGCAGTGCTCACTATTCTCCTTATTAGCATGCTAAAGGATGCTGAGTAGCACTCAACACAAGGGCAGGTGAAGAATTTAATGTTGAGCTAATGATGGAGCTACATGGAAAGGATCATACCACTAAGAAGGGGGCAAACATGTCAGCACATTTACAGCCAATCCATCCAAATGCAGAGGGAATTCATCGTGGAGCACACATTCTCCTATAAAGTCTATTATCATTACATATTATAAGATATTATCATGATAAAAAGAACAGCGAGTTCCAAGTCTGTGCCTCTCCCAGTAGTTCATGCATTTGCACAGGAATTGAATAGCAGGGAAACATTTCATGGATTTGCACTAAGCACACACACACACACCCCACACCTCCTGTCTGCAGAGAGAGCACATCCTGCACTCACACGAGGAAATGAAGTAAAAGCCTCACAGCTCTGTGTTACAGAGCTACATTAAAACACCCAAACAGCCCCACAATCCTACAGTCCATCACTGTGATTTGTGACACTGTGACATTACCAGCAGCAGTGTAGCCAGGCCGTGTAAACTGATGTGTTGGACCTGGAGCACTGCTCTGTAATTAGGTGAAGCCAACATGAAACAGCACAGGGGAGGGAAGGCTGGAAAACTGTTCACAGAAAGAAAAAAAAAAGCTGCTGCACAAAAGTCTGTGTGTGTATAAATGTATCACTACAGGCTTGACAGAGGGTCACAGGAGACAGTGGTGAATGATGCTGCAAGGACAGATAGATGGAAATAATAAAAAAAAAGATGTTGCAAAGGCAAGAGAGAGTGGCTACGCTCCAAACAGTTATCGACATTTTATTCAGCAAGGCCAGTGATTCATATTTTGTTCCATGCACTTAAGTCTAACAGTCAAGGTTAATGTAATGACAATGCAACATCAGCTGTTATACACTCATATGTTTATTGAGGTTATGTATAAACACTGAAGAATGGATAAAATACTGCACCCTGCATGACATCAGCGACGGTGCGTGATATGTGGTCAGGTGAGACATTAAAAGCTCATCCTGATCGAATCAGAGGCCGATTAGTTTATAAACACGTGTAAAGGCAACACTGAAAAGTCCCAAACTGCAGAAGAGTTTTTATAAAAGCGTAATCATCAAGGTGAAAATCCCCAGTGGGACAGATGAAAACTGACTCTCCTGCTTTGTTGTACATTGGCAGATTTGGGATGTAATAATTAGACGACACACTGTCACTGTAGATTTTTGAACCAGAAGGTGACTGTTCGTGAAGGTGACTCGTCATTTCCCATCCTCCAAACCAGAGATTATGTGTGAAACAAAGAGGGAGAAAGTGTCACAGCAAAAACAAGCAGCGAGACATGAGCAAGAAATGGCATGTTGGGGGTTGATGAGTCCATGGGCAGGGAGAGGAGAGGCCTCATTTACTCTGCACCCAGCTGGGAGCTATAAACCCAACCCTCCCTCTCTCTGCCTCCCCTCCCAACCCTCGCATCCTCTGCTTGCTGTAACCAGGCAACGCTGGCTTGAAACGATTCAGATGGTAGAGGCAGGCCCATCAAAGGCAAAGACAGACAGCCGGGCACGCTCTGTTTTTCTTCCTTTCTCTTACTCTATCTCTCCCTGCCTCCACCACCTGCTTGTACACGGTACTGTACTAATCACTGCTGAGACCTATTGGGTCTCCTGATGCAGAGCGCACGGGTACGAAATACAAAGCACTCTGCTCCTACACTGCATGCACACCTTCACGTATCGTCCTGTTGACAGAGATAGGAACTTTCTCTCCAACACAATGTGCCATGTTGCACCTGTTGGATCCCGAGAGTTAAAAACAGAAATGAAAGTGAAATGAAGTATTTCCACCTAATCACAGACCTGGGATTCTTCCAGAAAAGAGTATTTACAAATGAAAAAAGTGGTTGAATTTTAATGAATTTAATGTTGTTTTCAATCAGAAGCAGGAGAATTATGATTTTATCCCACTTTGGTTTTAATCTTATTTGACATTAATTGGCAAATTAAATATAATTCAGCAGCTATTTGAATTTGTAGCAGTAGCTTTAACCCAAGCAGAATGTTGTTTTGACACACATTAATATTTGAGTTTTATTTCAACATGTGTTCATCATCAAGGAAATCTCTGATTAAAAAAAAAACAAAGAGCATTTTGGTTTGATTTGAAATACTGTCCATAGTGAATAATATTAGAGATGTAAGGCAGAAAATGATGTTAATTGATAAAGTGTGATTAAAAATGGCAAAGTAACAAAACATAACCACAAATGCAGTCATCAGAGAATAAAAACCAACAATCAGGGTCTCCACTCCTGACATGAAACTATGTGAATGAATTTGGCTTCAACATCAATGGACCGATGAGGATCAACAGCTGCTTCAACCTCAGCAGGAGGGAGGAGATACGGAGGAACTCCTACCAGCAAGCAGGTCAGGGTCACAGAGTCTGTTACCATGGTAACTAACTCCGAGTTTAAGATAGCTCTATTTCCTTTATCCTTTTCCCTCTAATCTGCTTACCGGAGTACCCCCTGCTGTTTGGACAGATATTCTGTGGGAAGAGGAGCAAGTTCAACATCTAGAAAATACTCCACAGTAAAAAACGCTTTACTGCAGTGATCCGGGGTCAGAGTCGACACAGCTGGTGGTACAGAAGAAACTCAGGTAATGAGATTAGGAGAAACAAGCCAACAGTGCTGTCTAATACCACACACAGACGGTGCAGGTGTGACTGCACTAAAGCACCATCCCCACTGACACATGAGGACAGAGGTGGCCAATTAGGTGCGACAAGACTGGAGGAATTTCAAACTAAAGAAACGAGGCAGGAGGAATGTAATGTAACATGTCATATTTAAAAAGGTAAAAGTTCTCCTCAGGTCACTGACCACCTGCACTTAGGTCTGAGGAAAAGTCTGGGTACCATGGTAATGCAGGGACACACATACGCATACTTAACTGGATCTCATCCATATTGCTCTGACTTCCTACCACAGTCCAAAGACATGACCACTCTGTGCTCTCTGTCCTGCTTGTTAGCATGCTAGCACTCAACCACAGACTGTATATGGAATGGATAAAGTGATATCACCCATTGGTTTGTGGAGTTTGGCATTTGAAAGTCACCAGGTTGGTTGTTTGGAGCCAGAAGTGACCATATTTGGATATGAAGGGAGGAGTGAAGAGGCGGGTCTGACCTTTGAACCCGAGAACTCTGCCCAGTGGTTATGAGACTCCAGTTCACGGGTGAATGAGCCTGCAAACAATCTCTAAATCAGTGGAAACCAGACCTAGTAGTAGTCTTGAATTTAAATGTCACCATCTTGGGTTTTTTGTGGGACAGAAGTGACCATATATGGATATGAAGGGAGGAGTAAGGAGACGGGTCTGACCCTTGAACCTGAGGACACTGTCCAATGTGTGTGAGACTGGATTTACCAGTGAATGAGTCTCCAAACCACCTGTAAATAACTGGAGATCAGACCTGTCAATCAAACTAACCACGCCCCTAAATATTTGTCTTTTGAAGGTTAATATTTCCTTACTGATGAAATGATTTTCAGATGGACCATTAGATCACTGAGAAAAAGAGGTGACTTCAGCTAATGAAATCAGAATGACTTGTGATTTTTTTTTAGCAATATCATGATTGAAAATAACAATGTTTTAATTGAAGAGAGTTTTTTTCCAATACAGCATCCAGTGGCTATCGGTTGTATTGCACTTCCTTGCACTTTCACAGTGTCATGCATAAGTTTCAATCCAAATTCCAATGCTAAAAATTAAA
>OOFC01033948.1:0-11261 GCA_900323345.1 Pseudochromis fuscus | reverse complement strand
GAGAGAGACAGAGAGACACAGGGAGAGACAGGGAGAGACAGAGAGAGACACAGAGACACAGGGAGAGACAGAGAGAGAGAGGGAGAGAGAGAGAGAGAGAGAGACACAGGGAGAGAGAGAGAGAGAGAGGGAGACAGAGAGAGACAGAGAGAGAGACAGAGACAGAGAGAGAGAGGGAGAGACAGGGAAAGAGAGAGGGAGAGACAGAGAGACACAGAGAGACACAGAGACACAGAAAGAGACATGGAGAGACAGGGAGAGACAGAAGGAGACAGAGAGAGACAGAGAGAGACAGGGAGAGACAGAAGGAGACAGGGAGAAGGTGACATACAGGGGGACGGGCAGCTCAGTCTGTCTTCTGGACTCAGGCTGACGTGGACTGCCACCGTTTAAAACATTGATTTCAATCACAGCAACTTCCTGCAGCATCTCAAGCCAAATCCATCAGGTCTGAGACAAACACAGATGGAGTTGCTGTTATAAAACAATCTCGTGCTCGGCAGAAAGAGGAATCCATCATTTAAAATATTGATCTGGCTTTTAAATGTGAAAACTATCAGAAGAGAAGAGGGAGGCCGTCACCAGCCCTCTGCTGCTGGATCAGCACTTTCCACAAAGATACAATGAAGCTGATCATTGTATCTTTGATCTGAATGAAGATGCTTTGAGGTTTGTATTCTGACATTTATACATAATTTGTCGACCGTGAACAAAATCGACCTCCAAGTCTGAAGGCACAGATAGAAATAAACTTGGTAGTAATACACTGCTGGTCAGTGCATAACCACCAGAACATTGCTGCAGCTGATGATCTCCTCTACAGCATTTTAAGATATATGGAAAAATACTCTATATGCTGAAAAAACTGTGCCCGGTGTTTTTCAAACTGAAAAATTCAGACTCCATGATCATTTGAAAATGAGATGCTGCATCTCAAGGGGCTATCCTTCAATAAATTAAAATTTCAGAAATCTAATTGCTGGCAGCAGACTCTCAGGTTGTGAACCGAACCGTGCTCCTGTGATGTCCATCTCTGCAGAAAAACATTTGTCCTCAGCAGAAGAAATGTGAACAATAGTTTCTGGTGCACATGCATCATTCTGCTCAGTGAAGCTCAAACATGTGAGTGAAGGTACAACAACCAAGACATTTCTGAGTGGAGGAGGAGCTTTGGATGAAGTCTGAAGCTCAATGAAGGTTCAATCAACAACAGGAAGTGAGTTTCAGAAGAGCTGTCTGGTATTTATAAAGTGTGTAGGACCAGCTCAGCTGTGTTACTCACTTTTCACATCTCATTGTAAGAATGCAACTAAGTTTAGTTTCAAATTATTTGAACATACTGTAATGTAATGATGGTACTTTACGTCAAATATACAACTACTTTTCTTTTTTGTTAGAGAAGCCAGTAACCTTTGACCTTTGACCCCAGTTGTCCTGAGGTTACCCTGGTCTATCCCCTGGAACTGCAACCTGAAGCCAGTTCTTTTGAATCTGGCAACAACAGAATGAGACCAAGCTGAACCTGAACACACTCGGGGAGGAGATCCTCAGTCCAACATTCCTAAAGAAATGGCCCAAATGTTTCCTGGCTGAGGGAGAGCGAGAGCAGCTGGAGTGGGGTCACCTCCGAGTGTGCGACGCGTATCAAATATTCAGACAGAAACGTCAGAGACAGATAAGAAGGAAGGAAACAGAGATGATGGAGTACAATGGAAAATCCCAGCTGCCTCTCCACGTCTGCCCTCAAAGAGTTAACTTTAAAGGTTTCTGTTGTGATGTGAAAGATCATGTTGTCAATCCCCTTCTTTGTATTTTTCTTTTGTGAAAGCATCTTTTACCCTTTCACACACATTTCTCCATCATGTTCTGACTGGTCAGTGCAGGAGAGAGTTTACGTCTTTGCCTGGGAAAGAAGAAAAATATCTGATAATAGTTTCCAAACATGGCCTTGTGTCTCACAGTGAAGAGAAGCATCTTCATACCATTTGGTTCCAGTCTCAGGGCATAAACTCATGTTTCTAGAAGTCCGGTCCATACATACAAGGAGTCTTTTATCATAACTCCTAATTTTTCAATTTAAAAGTAGAAAATGTTCATTTCCATAACAACCTGTCCATCCTGTTATTCCCAGCAATAGTACAGTGACAACAAAGGGAAGGCACTGACCCCTGGTCCGTGTACAAAGCTTCCTGAAAAGCAGTGAAGTGCACACTTCACGGCAGCCACATATTAAAGCCCTTTCACTTCTCACTCCTCTCCCTCTCCTCTCGGCAGGAGCTGAAAACTCCACTCACCATTTCCCAGCACAGTCTGTCAATCCCAGCTGCAGCTCACACAGAAAATCAGAGCAGTGGATGTCATTTCTCCTGATCTTAGAGTCACTGCGGTTCATCCAAGATGTAGTCACTGGGTGTTGGTACTGGAATTACAAATACTTCTTCAGCATGAAGAGATGTTATTTGAAACAGTGTAAAAGCCAAAGAGGCTTGTGTGTCCTGCATATATTGGACTATTTGTGACAACATGGCATCATCTTCAAGTGATAAGTTAATAAGCTGCTACTTTAGTCAAAAGCTATAATGTTATGTGCTTCCTATATTTTTTCGATGTTTTTACATATTTCCAATCACAGTTTACTACAATAATTTATCATATTCAATCAATAAATTAATGTCTAATACTGTGAATATTATGTTAAATTGACAAATATCTTGTATAATTATATTGTACAAAAAATAAACATTCATTAAACATTAAAAAGATAAAAAAAAAATTACATTAGAGCTCATGTAAAATTAAAGGTACGAAGTGTGTTGTAATTATGAAAAATTATTTATTTTCCAGAGGTTTTTCAGCAGCGAGCTGCTGGAAGAGGCTGTTTTCTTTTTGCACAGTATGACACAATCTACCACATTCTCAGGAAGTACCAGAAAAAATACTTAACACCTAAAGTGGTAGAATGAATAATAATAAGTGATGCAGGTCAACGTATTAAACTGCATTACAGTACGAGTGTTTTTGTTATTGTATTGCATTTGTTGAATACAACACTAGTATTATACAGTATAACAATACCAAGTCTTTTATGATACCACTATTATACTAGACAGCAGTACATACAACATCAAACCCAGTCTGTTTCAGCAGTGGGTGAATGAGTTTTACAAGATAACACAATACTACTGAATAATGGTCTCATGTCCATATTTGTGGTGAAATCCACTGCTCGCTGCCCCAACCTGAGGACATCCCAGCATCATCATCAGATCAACAAGTTCCAGCAGCCACAGCCTCCACCCGCTCTCCACAACACACAACACCTAGTGTCCAAGCAGGGTCACCTGAGGTCACACAGACAACAGTGAGAGCTCTGCTTCAGGGGAGGCTGCTGGACAGTCCCTCACCACTAATCTGGGAAAACCAAACTTCTGTGGTGCAGCTCTTTGTTTCTCTGTCTCACACCAACCTGATGAGTGGTGTGGTTCAGTTAGAAATGTGCTTCACATGAAAAGTCCTGAAAAAAGTCACTGACTGCAAAGATGCAAGTCGGCTCCTCCTATCACGGTGAAGCAGAATTCACCAATCATTGTATTGTTCACCCACTAATAGGGAACGTGAGCTGGGTGTTACCCTACTGATGATGAGTTGTTGCAACAGTCTTCCTGCTGCATCTTTTTATACATATTCCTCCATTTCTTCTTTTTCAGTAATCCTTGGTGGATCTGTGCTGAGGATCATTATCACATTAAAAGCTTCATTTCCACTTCGACTTTTGGACAGATGGCCTCACATTATCTTCAAGCAGTCTTTGATAGGATGCTGAATTCCTAGTTGAATCACTGGCTGCAGGCTGTCCAGTCCCTGAGGCAGTGAAGCAGCATCCAACCAAAGCCGCTCCACCACCATGCTTCACAGTCACTTTCAGGTTTTTTGATATTTTGATACCTAATTATCTAATACATCCCACAATTCATGAATGTTCTTGCCATTTTCATTTTTGATAAAGTAGATTTAAATCTTTAAGCCTGTTATGCTCTACAGATTTACATAAAATATGATATGATATGATATGATATGATATGATATGATATGATATGATATGATATGATATGATACTTGTTGAGGAGAAGTATGAAAAAATGGCTGACCTGGAGTACTGGCAGTGTGTGGACCTTGCATTAGACAGAGGCCTAATGCATGTGCAACTGATGGTCTTCAGTCTTCAGTCTGAACCTGGCTCTGTACTAATAACCATGTCATCTTTGCATGACATATTTGAATCAGATCAGCCTCAATGCTGGACGCTTGGATTTGTTAATTTACTGACAGTACAGTCACACTGATCCGCCACAGCACTGTGAACACTGACAAGTGAACCAGTACCTCCCAAGACTGGTCCAAGGAAGGAAAACCATGAACTGGACACAGGGTCCTGGGCAGCCATGGCTCACTGAAGTGCATGGGGAGAGAAAGCTGGTCTGATACAACAGCTCAAACCGCTGACAAAGATCACACTGGTTCTGAAGGAAAGGAGTTGTTTGTGTATGGGGGTGCCCATGATAATCCCTGTCCACCACCAAAGCTCCTACATTGGTCAGAACCGGACCATGGAGCAATAGAAGAAGGTGGTGTGGGTCTTTTGAATCATGCATCTTTTCCATCCTGTGGACAGCCAGGTGTGCGTTGCTTATCTGGTGGTGACACGGTACCAGGATGTGATGCTCTGGATAATGTTCTGCTGGGGAACCTTGGGAGCTGTTCATGGGGATGTTACATTGATGCCACTGACCTCTTTCAGCAGGATAATGCTCCCTGCCACACTGCAAATACGTCTGAGGGACAGTTTGAGGAACCCAACATGTTCAAGCTGTTGATTCGACTACTTGTGGCGGATTTGTTGTGGAGGAGGGGTTTACAGGGACCTGCAGTCTTTTTTCTCTGCTACTGTAAAGTTGCCAGTGGTCTCCACTGAACCTCCACTGCTGTGGGCTGAATGGAGCCAGCAGGTTGACACATTGTATCATCACTAACCTATAATGCACATAGAAACAATGCACACAAAGTGTCTGAACGTGAGTTTCATTAGTCTTCTGTTTTACTGTCCATGAGAGCATCCATGTAATCTGCTGTGGTTTGTTCACTTCAGAGCATCTTTGTTTAGCCAAACTTATATGCAAACTTGTACTATTGCTTCACCCTATCTAGAATATTTTGTGTTAATGACACACACTGGAGTATGAACTATGAAATACGCATGTGAACTTTCAAACAATAGATAAATCATACATTGACACATCTGTTAAAGGACCACAGGGAGGGTCCCCGTCAGAGCTACTGAAGCTCCTGCGGCAGCATCCACTGCATCACAGGATCTCCACTAATTATAAATGTTAGTGAACCAGGTGTGTCATGAAGCTGTATTCCAGTTTGTTTATTACTTTGGTTTTGTTTCTTGTTTTGTAGTTTCAGTTTACATTTGTTTGGTTTTCTTGTCTTTCATTGTCATGTCTCCATGTACTTCTAGTTTGTAATCTTTTGTTCTTGTATTTAGTTTCATGATTTACTATTTTGTAGTTTCAGTTTACATTTGTCTGGTTTTCTTCATGTCATGTCATTATGTCTGTGTCTTTCCACATGTCATGTCCTGTCAGTTATGTGTAGTTCATGTTTCTGTTTTCTTGTGTCATGTTTCCTGTCTTATTTTGGTAGTTTTGTTCCTTGTGTTCAAGCTTGTCTTCCTGTCTCCCTTGTCACACCTGTCAGGACTAGGTTTGGGTACTGAAATCCAGTTCCAAGTAGGAACCAAATTAAATTTAGTGAGTACCAGGTACCCATAAAAAAATGATAATTTCAGTTCCGCTTATCGGTTCCTAGATGCGCTCTTTTTACAAAACAGCTGCATACGGACTTTAGATATCTGCCAGGACCTGTCTGTTACGTTGCTAATATGTCACATGACACCACATGGCAACAGGTAGTGGACCGGTCCAAAGTGTGGCTTCATTTTAGTAGAGAGAGCAGCGAACGTGGAAAATGCAAAAAGTGTGGGAAATTAACTCCGTCAGGTCCCTGGACGCGTCCACGTGTCCAAATCAGGTGGAAGTGATGTAGCAGCAAGACGCAGCCTCGCAGAATCACCGGTTCAGCTTGTGTCTAAAGTGCGGATGTCAAACAAACCACCAGTTTTAGAAGTGTGTTGATCGACCAAGTCAATCCAGAGTTATGATAAAAAAATAAACGTCATATTTTTTATGAATCTGGCGTTTGTGGGCATTTGATGCATGAAGAAACAGAAACATGGGCGATTGCTCAGAGCGCACCGTGCCGTGCTTTCAAAGTGAAAGTGAAACCTTGGTGTGTGTCTGTGCCTTTAGATACATGAGGAGACAGAATAACTGACGATCGTATTGAAGCGCTCCCTGCTGTGCTGTCAGTTTGCATAGAGAGTGAAACTGTGTTGATAAACCGAGTCAGAGCCGAATTATGATAAACAATAATCGTCATGTTGTTCATGAATCTGTCTGAATAATAGACCCAAGCTGCAACACAGGTTTTTTGTTTTTGGAATCGAAATAAGAAATCGTTAGGAACCGCAATCGATAAGCAGAATCGGATTCATAAAAATCCTAACGACACCCACCCCTAGTCACCAGTTGTCTCATCTGACCTGCTCCCTGATGGTCCTCTCCACCTGTGTGTCATTGTGCCTGGGTACCATGTGTATTTAACCTCCTGTGCCTCTGTTGGTTTGTCTTGTGACTCCTGCTCCTGGTTCCTGCTCCTGTGTTACTGGAGTTTTTGAAGTTTTGGTTTTTTCAGCTCTCTGAGTACTAGTCTTTGGTTTGGTTGTAGTTTTTCCTGCCTATGTTGTGCAGCGTTTTCAGTTTGTTTTCATTGAGATCTTTTGTGTTTCTGTTGAGATCTGCAACCTTCTGACAAGGTGGAGCCAGAGGAAACTGTTTTTAAACGTCCTCAGTGACTATGGAGGGGTTTTGACATGCCTGAGGAAACAACCTCATGACATCATCACTATGAGACTACAGTGTAACAACAGGAAGCCTGTGTTACAAAACACAGGTGTGGAATTTAAATGAGGTGGGTGTTTGTCAGGCAGGTGGGTCTGATGAAAAGAAATGAGGTGCACAGTGGTTTTGGACTTCGGGTCAAACTAAGAACGACAACTCAGACTTGTCAGCCCCGCTGGACTAATTGGACATGCCTGAGGACATCTCTAACATCTCTAACAGGCTGTTGCTGATACAGATACATCTTCTTTGGAGGAGCTGGCAAAGGATAGCTTCTGATACTTCTTCCCACTACAAAACTAGATTTCTACTGTGATGGGGGTTTCTCTTTGATTCCACTGACTGAAAAACACTCATTAGTCTTGGAGTTGGTGAAGAGGTTAAGTATCCCCCGATGCTTTGCAAGTGTTTATTCAGAGGACTTTTATCCGACCTGACAAGACTCTGTAGGACACACTTGCTGTTTCATTTCAAAATATTCACTGTTAGAAATTGTAAATGTTTGCAGAAGGTCTTATTTACATCATGTCAGTCAACTGTTAAGTTCACGCAAAGTCATCAGAGGATAAAAGTAGTGGCTCACAAAAAGACCTGATATGAGTTCTGATCATTGCACATGAAATAAAGTCACATTTTAGTGCGATGTTGTGAGTGTGAGTGAGTGAGTGAAACTACAACAAGGGACAACTTTTCACGCAGTGAAGCACATAAAGCCCTGTTGGATTTCCTGATCCAATTAGTGTTGTCTTTCCCTGTGAGATATTACACAGCCTGTTGTTTTTAATCAAACCTGGACTCCCACTCCCACACCTCTCTTTCTTTCTTTTCTGCCACTGGGTAAATAATGGTAAATATGATGTAGAGTCCATGAATGAGGCTTGATTAGTGCTGCTGGTTTCTGACTCTGACAAATGTACACACTAACCTCGTGGCTGCAGGTACGAGGCTGTGGGCCTACGGGCAACAGTTAAACCCAAGTTCCTGACCCTGCAGGTCGAGGGCTCACTGCATTGTCCATTAGAGGACTGTAAATGCTGCTGTGCTGCTGAAGGAGCTGAGCACAAAGGGCCAGAGACAGGAGACACAGGACTTCACTGCTGATGTGATCTCAGGCCTGTGGTGTTGCCTCAGGGAACACTGAGGACAGCGTGGCCAGCAGCAGTTGAAGCTCAGTGCTGTTCCTCCTGAACCCTGTCAGACATCACTGCTCAGTAACAGCATCAACGATCAACATCATGCTTGAATATCAACTGGAAATAAATGAAGGGCCTGACATTCAGAGGAATCAAACTGATCTCTGATTCGTTCACACCTCTGTGCATCATTTGTGGGGAAATAAAATGTAATGTGCTGCTTTTGGTTCTGGTCCCTTTCTGGTCATTTCACAAACATCTGCATCATAAACATCTTAAACAACATCACACATGTAAGTGTTGTCTACCTGCTTTACCCTCAGCAGTGGTATCACAGGCTTGATGCCTGGATTATTGATACATTTCACTTTTCTTTCTGGAGTCTGCTGCATCTTTTGGTGTCTATGTGGGCTTACAAGACACTTGATGGCCTTGAAGGCCACGTCACAAATCACAATGTTTCACGAAAGGAGGAGAGATGAGAACTTTCATTTTACAAAACACAAATGTCCTCCGTCTCAGCTGCAAGACATATTCTATCATCTCACCAAACTCAAAATCTCCACATTAAATAACTAACTCAACATCTCAGCGTCAGACGGCAAAAACAAACCAAGATTCTTGCATCAGAAATTATATAGAAACATGAAATTATTTTCAACACCAAGATCACAAAAACCACAAAAACATTGCTCATTAGGTGTTACAGCAGATATTGATGCATGAATGTGATTACTTACAAACATCAACCAACTGGTCCAGTATCGACACAGAGAATCCACTGACAGCTGCAGGAACAGCTCACACTGCAAACATGTGGAAGACAGTGAAATGATGTGGGCTGTTGGTCAGTGTTGCTGTGTGTGGCACACGCCTCAGTCGGGGGGTAGAGCCGCCTCTGAAGGCTCCCGCAGGCCTGCTAATTACAGACGCAGAGTTCTACAGAGTTTTTAAGTAGGCACTTCAAACAACTTGGATTGTAAGTTATTGTGAGGTGTGTCAGCTCTGGATGTGTATTTAGTCCTTCTGTCAGCAAAACTGGATAGTGTCTAAAAATACCCTGTGCAAATACATCATAATGACATTGTTCCTGGGACTAAATGACACTTTGGTGGGAGGAAATGCAGACCTGCACCAGAGAAAAGCTGATGACTGTGTGTTGAACGTGTCAGGCTTCAGAGGGAAGCTGCTCGGTTGCACAGTTCACTTCTTTACAATCTTCTGTAGGAATAATTAGCTGCACATTATTGGGAGATTAGAACAACTACACACCTGATTGTGAACTCTTTAGATACTAAATACAAAAAAAATTTACAAAAAATCTCCAAGGTATGGCATCTTAGTGACTCAAAGCAGAAACTCGGTGAGTTACCACCAGGCTGGATTAACAGACAGGTGGATTATTTGAGAACCTGGGTTTATCCAAACTGTTGTCTTCAGAGTTTACTGATTGACTGGTAAGCTGTAAACAGACTGTGTTTTATTCAAAAGGCAGAAAACTGTCAGGATTCCTTCTAGTTTTGGTTTTTGTGATTTGTTACCTTGTTATTTTGCCTTTGGTTCTAGTTGCGTTTCCTGATGTTTTTATTTTCCCCTCAGTTCACTGTCTGTCTCCCCTGTCTGAGTTTTTGTGTCACTGATTTCCAGTTTTATTTTGGTAAGGCTTCTGTGTGTTAGTATTACTTCCTGTCTCTGTCTTTCTCTCTTCCTGTCTGAAGGGAGAAAGACAGACTGTTTGCTCCGTTTGTGTTTTTGGAGTTTGGGGTTTTTAGTTTCCTTGTGGATTAGTCTTTGGTTTGGTTTTAGTTTTTCCCCGGCCTTTATTGTGTAGTGTCCTGAGTTTGAGTTTTTATTCATTAAAGACCATTGTGCTCATCTCTGAAATCTGTGTATGTGTCCTACTTAGGGTTGCTAACTCCCTGAAAAATAAATAAGGGACACCTCGTTGGTACAGCTGGTCAACCCAACCGCCTTTATCCCTCCCGGTGAGGTGAAATCATTTTGCCTCTTTTTGTGTGTGAAGCAATTTTTAAACTATTTGGCTCAAACCTGAATTTACGTAGATGCATGTTTTTGAGTGATATGAATACATGACAAACAAATAATCAGTCAACATTTATTTTTTATTTTTTAGCAAAATAACAGAAAACTCTGCCTGTACAGTATAGTTTGTTTTATTGATTTATCCATCCATCAAGTATATGAACTATTTTATCTTCTAAAGAGGAAAAATAAGAAGTCTGACTGTATACATGTATAGATTATGGTTGTGATTATGTGTAGTATAGGACTCTCCTGTACAGTATAAATTATGCATGTTATTTATCTACCTATAGACTGAACTGCAAGAAATGTGTCAGGTTGTAAATATGTGTGTATACAGTATAGTGTGTCTATTATGACTGTTATATTTCTAGTATTCATCTATGTATTATTTTTGGGGGTATTATTTATCTATTTTGTGTATTCATCTCTCAACTACACTTGTTTATTAAACTAAACAAACTGTGGCCATAAAATGTTGACATTCATTCACTTTCCCACATGAACCTGAATCAGAGTCGGTTAAAAAAAATCAGTATTTTTTTTTTTTGCCATATCTGTATCTGTTTTCTCTGAAGTTTCTTATGTGCCCACTACAAGAAGCTGTTGTTTGACATCAGCCCACTATGGGCTATAGAAAAGGTGCAGGCGCTGCAGTGCGCCTTGTTCACATTATCATTGTCTTACTTTAGCCACATGTTGGCGTTTTACCATCTTGTCTGTGTTTTTGAAGCCTTGTAATTTTTTTTCTCAGTGGAGAAACGTTGACATTACTGCTTATGGAAGGTGAACCAGCTGTATCTGAAACATCTGAATCCCTGACGTCTGTCACTTATACCACTTCTTTTTCTTCTTCTGTGATTATAGTTTTTGCAAACAACAGCTCCTCAACCAATGAGATGAGGCAGATTCTGCACGATCAACTCGTGTGTGTGTGTGTGCTGCTGCCTGCAGCTCATTGGTCACAACAGAGCAGGGCTGGTTAAAAGATTACTGTAAATGTTCATGTAGCACGCCTTGTCATTCATGGCTTCTACTGTCATTTTATCGACTATTTTTG
>OOFC01033943.1:0-45034 GCA_900323345.1 Pseudochromis fuscus | reverse complement strand
TATATATAATATAATACAATACAACTCTTTTTTTTTTCAAATATACTTTTAAATCTATCTGTTTTATGTTTGTCTTATCTGATCATCTCTTAAACGTATGCTGTGAGCTGCACTACGTGACTTGAAATCTAAATGACTGACACACAGTGACCTGTTTCATTTATGGTTGAAAGTCCTTTTATTGTTCTTGTCTCAGAAAAAGGTTTATCAGTATGCCACTTCTCTTACACACATATTAGATGTTACAAGGTCATGTTTATTGGGATTTACATAAGATTTGTATTTGCACTATTTTCCACATGAGGTTTATGCCACATGAAAAAACAGGTTTTCCTTCCTTTTTTCTATAACAGGGAAAACTTTGTTGAGACTAGTGTTGGCGGATGAAATGTTTTTTTTGACCATGTATGGCTCATGGGCCAGTAGAAAGACATTTAGACAGGATCACTAATGAGGTGTAATTGACTGTGTCCAGCTGGGAAGCAGGACAGAGGACAAAGTTGTGTCTGGTTTAAAATGAATAGAGTACAAAGCTCCTCTCCACCACTGCATAATCCAGCTGTACTGATACTACAGACTGAACACTGCTGTCCTCTAATTGTCCGAGCTGATAAAAATGCACACAAGAACCGAAACAGGGCAAACTTAATCCGGGAGACACCAGGGACACAGCTGAAAAAAGGCAGGAGCAGGAAAAAAACATAAAACCAAAAACAACATGATAAACACAGAAGGGTAACACAAGACTAAATCAGCTAACACACTGGCAACGTGAGGAAAGGCTGACGAGAAAATATAGAGAGGAAGGACAAACAGCTAAGTGGACACAGGTGAAATTTATGAGGGGAGGAGAAGACAGTCACAAAGGAGGGAAGAGGTAGTAAACCCTCTTTACAGCACAAATTCTAATATAGTCTTCTTACATGAAGCCCTTTTGGTTTCAAAATATTAATGTCAATAGGAATGTAACATATTAAAAATGAGGATGACTATTTATTTACACTGGGCCTGGTGTCCCTTGGAAAAGAGATTTTTAATCTCAAGGGACTTCCTGGAAAAATAAAGGTTAAATAAATAAATAAACACTGAAAACTCATTACTCCAGAAGAGGTACTTTATCACATCATACACCATTTTCATGTATTTATAAATTCTCTTTAAGACTCTAGAGTTTAGTTAGTTTATTTCCAAGATGCAAAACAGGAAAAAATTGTACAGGCGTCCTGACTCCTACCAAACAGATTAATTGCTGAACAAAATTTAGAAATGAAAATTGAGGAAGTTTAGTTATGTGGTTGTTAAAAAAAAACAATTAACAAACAAACTAACAAAAAAAACAGCAACTTTCAGTTTATTTTCCAAAACATATAGCATCTGCAACTATTTGGAGATACTATTCATAGCTCAGAGTCTCTCACCTGGAGGTAAGTAGGAGCAGGAGCCAGTCGGACTGACCACGATGTTGGTGTGGAACGTGGCATCAAACCTTTCGTCTGCACTGTGGACGACATGAAGCTATTTACTGCTGAATTATCAGTAACCAAAGCACAGCATGAGAGGACATCACCTGAATATGTTCACACACTCGCACGACCTTTGCAAGAACTTTAATTAATTATGAAGATACAACATAAACTGGGATGAGGGTACAAGACATGGTGGCAAAATACAAATATTTCTCTAAGTCATTACTGCTGCAGGTACCCAGCACACAAGGAGTCACATCTGATGCAACAATTCCCTGGAGATGGTTATTCAGTGGTTACCCTCATTCTCCCCTGCTACCCACAATCCCCTGCCTCTAAATGAACTCCCCAGAGTTGGAGGCAGAGTTGAGCTGAAGTTGAAAAAACAAAAACAAAAACTTAACTTGCAGAAATTCAAAGAGGCTGAAATCAGGGGTTTTCTCGGTGGGACAATGACAAATGAAGTACAATAGCTGGCTCGCTCATTAGTTGATGGGGGACTGGAGTGCCTTTAATGTCGTTTGTTCAGATCTTTAAAAGATTGATTAATGGTGATTTCTATAGCAGTTTCCATTAGGGACATATAATAAATGCTCTTTCTGCCATCTTTATAAAACAAGTTTATTCATTTGTCTAAATGATTTATTGCTCCAAAGTGCAGTCCTGGACTGAACTGCATATATCTAAACTGCAGAGCACCACTAACCTTGAAGTGCAATGCTCCTGTTTGAAAAGCAGCTTACCTAACACGATCAGTCATTTAAGTGTAGCATTGCTTAGGCCTTTTTTGTTTTTTTTATCGTGACATCTCTGATCAGCTTTTTACCTTTGCACAAATTTAACAAAGAAATTCAATCACTTTATGGATATTGACCTTGTAAGTTCGTACCACATACAACTGTTCAGTTTTTGTTTCACGTGGAACGAGGTTTAACCCCCGGGCTCCAGTCCCTCGAGAACTTTAAGAACATTTCCATCTGAAAAAACATCCGAAAATTCAATCAGTAACAGCTGCAGAACTGTACGGCCAAATGTTTGGGGGTTTAGGGAAAGGAAACACAAGGGAGGATTTTGAAATACAATAAGTGAGTGAGAACAGAACCAACCATTTTTAGTTTGGTAATACCACAGACTGTATGTAGAACCCACAATAAACGTTGCATCCATTTTTCTGACAGTCAAACTGAACGACGTCCTCAGCGAAAAATGGCCCTGCTGTATAACATATTTACCTGGTCCCAGTGCGCGGATATAAGGTGTAGAAGTTAATTTTGTTTTGTGGGGTTTATCTCTTTTTCATTTTCTGTTTGTGAGTCTCTCTCTGCAAGATATTCTGAAAAATCCCTGTGGCAACATGAGGTCTGTTGCTTTCCAGACTTCATAAAACAAGAGCAGAGGCCTAAATAATACAGCATATTCTGACACAAAGCTACCCCAATATATTTATTTTATTCTGTTTTTTCCCCCCTGTTTGGTGAACAACTACATTTGTATTGTTTTCTATTTTATCTGGGATTTATTTGAAGGGAAATGAAGCAGTTGCATTAATTATATAAATTCCTGTATATGCCTTTATGCTATTTGCGATATCTTGTTGTAAGCTAGTACACAGTGGCTGAATTCGAAACATAACAAATGTCTCACATTGATCCTTTGCATGTTGTCTGGATGAATATAAAAGCATTTCTGTTCCAAGAATTAGGGATTGATGCAATAGGCCGTCATTTCATTGTGACTTCACAAGCATCATTCAGTATCATCTAGTCTTAGATTCAGTAAACATTGCTCTGATTTTGAAATCACTACATTTGTTGCCTGTTGGTTTTTGTATTGATTTTAAAATTCTTGTATTAATTCATGAGGCACTTCATGGCCTCGCAGCAGAGAACATCTCAGAGATGCTTTTACTTTATGAACTAGGAAAACCCCTCAGATCCTGGGAGTCTTTTCCTTTAGTTGTTCCACAAAATAAAACAAAAACATGTTGGAAAAGCTGGAGGACTTGAGAGGAACTGGAAATACTGAGACTCTGAATCTAAAAATGCTTTCAGTGTGGTTTTAATGTAGGGTTTTATAATTATTTTAAGGTTTCAATGATCTGTTGTTTTGCCTATTTTTCAAAGTCAACATCAAGGTAAACTTTATTATCCCTGATTTTTATTTCTTCATCTTCTATTAGTTAACTATCCATTGTTATTGCTGTTTTCACTGCTTTTATTTAAATTCGTCTCTTTGGATTTAACTGTAAAGCACTTTGAATTGCAGCTGATTTGTATGATGGGTGCTCTATCTATCTATCTATCTATCTATCTATCTATCTATCTATCTATGCTCGATGTTCAGCATCAACTCTAATGGTAGAGATCTCACGTGAAGCCCAACACACAGCTAATCAATCACACAATCGATTGAGAAAAGTCACATCTGTGGTGTTAAATGTATCACAGCCAGTGTGATTGTAACAGCCTCGCTTTAAACTCTGCAACACAAAAACCCCAAAGCGCATCATCCCACTGAGAGGCCCCCACACCCCTCTATGTTACACTGTGCCGAGGACAATGCGTGCATGCCGAGTCTGACACCATGCATATCCAATTACAGCCAGCACCCAGCAGATCTGTCCTCACACTGCCTACCTGTTATAGAGGAGGATGTCTGGCTTCCAAATGAGATGGTCAGGAAATCTCACATTGGTCACACCTGGATAATCCGACGCATCCCACTTGAGATATTCGTCATCCCAGTACTGTGAGAAACAAAACCATCATGTACTTCATACATTTCACATATGTATCACTGGTATATGCCTTAAAGCTGCAGCTCCATGTTGGAAAGCCTTGTTTGAAAACCCCAGCTGGGATTCAACACTGTTTTTCCAGCGGCGGTGACAGTGACAGTAATGGGCAAAATAAAAGCATGTGACAGCAGCGGTGGATGATATCATGCAGTGACATGCTACAAGAATTGAGTTTAATCTCCAGCAGGATGTGTGGAAGAAATATGATTTTTGATCATAAAAATAAGGTGCTGGGTGTATTTAAAGTTTTATCCTGATCATGGCACTAGAGGAAAAAGTCATTACTATGATTCACACTGAAGGTGACATTAATGTGAGTGGGAAATGTCATGGCAATGGACCCAGTAGCTGTTGAGGCATTTCAATACTTTTATTTTGAATTCATTTTCAATTCCTTGACACAATGTTGCCTGAAAAATAAAGGATAAAATCAGCTTGTCAATGGATCTCTGAAAAATGTACATGAATTTCAGAATGATCTATTACTTCGACAGCATGCACCCTCGTTGACATGGACTACAAGTTTGTGCAAAACCTGATATTTCAGTCTGGACAAAGAGGGGAGGGCGGCAGAGCGGCTGACATTTCCATCCATAAAGCCATGCCGCTAGCATAGCTAAAAAGCCCTGTTGCCTGAAGCCATGCTATCTGCTGTAAATAATGGGTTGAGAGGTGAGAGTGACTTCCACATGGCCGAGCTCACAGGTAAAAAGCAAACATAGAAATTAAATGGGCAAAACACAACAACAAAAATAATAGTGAGTCCAGTATTCCAGATAACACACTCTGATGTGTACTCCTACTAAATATTATCAATCAAAATGAGACAACAAATTACTGTGGATAAAAATCTGAGTAACAAACTCAATATTTATTCATGTTTGACCACTCTGCAAAACAAACACACAGCCATCCAGGTTCTCAGCAGATGTTTGCAGATGATATCTTCTGGCTGATTTCCAGCTCTCTATAGCAAAAGCTGGATAACACAGGACATATTAATATTACTTGATTTAATGGTTTTTCATAATGATTTCTCTAATCAGACCTATGATTCACCTTTTTCAAGTGAATTCATTAAATTTAAATAAAGGCTGCCACCAGCATAAAGAACTGTAAAGGTCAGCTGCTAATACAGGCTGAGTAAAACAACAGAGGGTGGGAGTGGAGCACCTGTGCAGCTCACATGGTTCACAATCAAGTCCATTTCTCACCAAGTTGCAGCAGTTTTTAATAAAAAAAACAATCTCACTACTTCCAGTATTTCCATCTGCTTGTGCACATTAATCAAATCAAAATGCTACAAATCATTTCAGTCACCCACTCAGTTTCTCTGAACAAAGCACAAACTTCAAACACTGAAGTCCACAAAAGTCACTGCATTTAAAATTTTGTTCATTTCAACACTATCCTGTTAAAAATCTTCTCTCTGGCCAAAATGATTCAGTGTGCAATTTTATAGTATCATCTTCACTATCTCAACTTTAAGACTTTCAGTGATTAACGCTTGTTCGGGAAATTTAATTTCTCCTTTTGGATTCCACAAAAGTCGACTGAGCCAACAAATGTCAGATCAACGCTAACGGACGCTGGTAGATACTGGAGATGCTGTCTGCACTATCTCGTGTGAGCAGGGTGCACAGGGAGGGAGATTGAGGGAGACTGCAGCTGTGAATCCACAGGATGATTTAAAACGGACCAAGCAGCCTTGATACAGCTTGCTGACGATGCAGCAGCAGGAAACTAGTGTCACACAATGGACAAGCTGCAATAAAGCATCTGCGTTCATACACTTCATCTCAGTGCGTGAAGGAGAAAAGGGTGTAATGCTCCCACAGAAGATACAGAGGAAAAAACCTGGACACCACTAGGTGTGAATTGTACATTTCAGCACAGACACACAATGCTACTAATTTGTTGTTGTGAGGCACTAATTAAAGACAAGGTCAAATGTTAACAGTTAAAGACACAGTTCAACATTTAAGTGAAAATGCTTTCTCACTTTCTTGCCATGAGTTAATACAACTCACAGATCTGTACCAGACATATTAATTTGCAACAGCATTACATCTTGTTGGTTTTGTCTTGCCTAATTGGAAGTGTAAAAATGATATTTTGGGGAGATTATGTAAAACAATCCAGCAAATAATCCTCAAAAGCTGACCAGGGTGTAACCTGTGTCTCTCCCGGGGCATGCTCAGAGAGATCCTGACACCAGATGAACAGGATATGTATCATTAAAAACATACCATTGGTGTAACAATACAGTTAGGTAACTTAGTTTTAACATACAGTGTACGGGGAAAAGTCTTACCAGCTGTAGCCAAATGTTGGTTGTTAAAACCTGGTTCTTCTCATCCTGTAAGAAAAACATGATATTTATTTACATTATTGTTCAGTGATTTTTCTCTTTCATGAAAGAGAAATCAAGGTAGTCTACTACTAAAACATTTAAATGTCTTCAGGAGCTTCACCTCTCAAGGCTCTCAGTGGACAAATACAATCACACTGCTTTGCTCACAACCAAAATGTTGTTCAGTTTCTCATAAAAGCATGAATCTTAATCAACACTTTAGGGCCATGAACATATTCAAACAGAGCCAAAAGTTTCATCATGGTGGCTATGGCAACTATTTTACTTTTCCTCATAAAGAAATAATGTGTTTGCATCATGCCGATGGCACGACAACACAGTTATTCTTGGATTCAATGATCTTACAAGAAGGAAGTTCCAGTATCTGTGAAATTAGACTTATTATATCCTTGTATACATGTTGTGTTGGGTTTTAGAAGTGTTAACTACTTTGTTCATTAACCCTGACAATACATGAGGAGTAGGACCATCAATATACCCATAACAACTCAGCTAAAACAAGAATGTGTTAAACACAAACATTTGCTTCCTTTATACACGGGTCTTTTGAGGTGCTGCACCAATGCATCCTTATTTTGGGTGGGTGGTGATTTGCTGCATTCCTCTTCCTTTCTTTGCAAACAACTCAAGCAAAACTTGGCTGATGTTGCGATCGTATAGGAGAACTCTAAAGCGCTGCACACTGGACATGGAATCGGGACTGCCTCTTGGAGGCATTGAGAGAGCCATGAAGACTTCTGTTGTCATAGTAACAAATAGATGCAGTTTCATTCTTTTAATTCAAGGACCTTTACTGTGGAGGCTGTGACACACCAACAGGGAACACAGGAAGGCCTCTGGATTTGTCAGGACCTAGAGTCTTGGTAAACTCATGGGCAAGTCTGTATCACCACCCACAGATCCTTAATGTCCAGCTACACAACATGCACACTGACTAGGACCACAACATCTGTGTTCGCAGGGTACAGGGTCTATCATGGTAGCACTTGCATTGCTGTGCTAAATTTTACTTCCTTCGCCCTGTGGGTGTGTGTGTGTGTGTGTGTGTGTGTGTGTGTGTCTGGATCTGGGTCAAAAGGCATGGCTTCCATGGAGACCAGCTGGCAGACATCCCTGGGCTTCATTCCATCATCGACCTGCAACAGTACATCAACCCTGGTCTTCTCTCAGCTCAGCACCTGATTTGTTCACCTGACTGCTAACGTGGCTCAGGCTTAAACTTCTAAATTCCTTGTGTTGATTTAACCTCAGTTAATATTCAGCTGATTACTGTAATCTATGCATACCTACCTGCTTGGTGCTCCTCACATCACTCACCTGGACAAACAGTCCAACCACCAGGTGCTATTTACAAACCTGGCCATGGTAACTGCTCCACCTGAAAAACCCTTTAAAGTGACTTTTGTTCATACTCAGCTGAATTCCTCATCTCTGGATTCATCCTAGTGACCCCCCATGTACATACCTGCTTCAGATAATTCAGATAATTCAGAATTGTACATATGTAAATGTGTTGACTCGTTTCTCCTTAAGAACATTAAAGTTGTACAAACTCTTTCCTGATCTCTGGGTCACTTTCTGGATCCTCTTAATTAATAAAACACTTAATGGTGTGATCTTTTTGAAGTAGCATGTTCATATCAGCCCTGTCTCACTTGCCCCGGGCAACATCACCTATTTATTGTTGGTAAGATGATTGAATACTTGGTCTGTCAGTAGAACCAACTGATTAATTCTACATCTCCTGGGATACTTCTGCTTCACAAAGTCAAAAATTTTACCATTAACTAGTCATCTGAACAGTTTATGCTGTTGCATGTGGTACCATTGTCATTCTTGGCCATTAAAGCAAAGGGGGGGGAGAGTGCCCAGATAGCTCACCCCGCTGACAGGGGCTGTAGTCTCCAACACAGTGGCCATGGGTTCAAAACTGCCCCATGGCCATTTACTGCATGTGTATTCTTTGACCTGTTTCCTGTTTCTCTCCACTGTCCTCAGTCTAAAATAATCAAAAACCCAAGGGGTAGATGTGTTGTGTTTTTATGTTTTGTTCAGAAGATAATATGCAAAGCGGATAATCTGGTTAAGATAAAATATGGAAAGGTCATCACGAGGTATTTTGCAGTGGCTCCACCATGAAAAATGTTCAGGACCCCAAACTGTACAAATGTACAAAGTTTCATGCTTTAATGAAAAACTGAACATATCACCTGGATTAGCACGCATGCTATAAGGAGCAATAAATACGCACCACATCCATGATCTGCATGAGGCTTAAGCCTAAGGTAACAGTGAGAGACTGAGAGTCATTGGCAACTGGTCTCTCCAGCGGGCTGTAGTCCCTCATCAGTTCACGGTACAGTCTGCGCTGGTACGCTCCTTGATGAGAAACTACAGAAAACAGAGAAATACATACAGTAAATAGTTTTCATAATCACTACACAAGAAAAGAGCAAGAAAAACACTGTCAGTTCCTCCCACCTTCAGCAGCCATCCTGCAACACAAACAGTGTTTTTCTAATCAGCTGAATTCAATGATGGTCTGAGACGGCTCTTCAGATTCTTATAAAAGCAACTTACATTGCAATAAAGCACAAAATCAGTTTGTTAGGAATAAACAGAGACAGCGCTGAATGAAAGCATGACTGTGATGACTGTGACTGAACAGACATTGACAAGTCACTCAAACTTCACTCACAACAAATACAAAGAAAATGACATCACAGCATTAAACTTTTTATGATTGTTTATTTACCACTCAGTATGCAATGATATAGTGTGTGCATCACAGTGCTGCACATCTGGGAACATGTGGTCAAGAAATAACACAATTATGATAAAAGACGCTGCTAAAAGAATGTGGATTAAATTCTTTGAGATAAATACTAAATTGCTCAAAGTGACAACGCTAACACGATGATGTTCAACAGGTAGTAATGTTGAAACAAAAGGAGGCTGATTAGTTTTGCATATATATGATCATAATACGAAGCACTGCACAGACTTAAATGATGAGATGATGTCATCTAAGGGATCGTGAAAATCTCTACCAAAGTTCATGGTGAATGACTCAGTTGTTGTCAAGATCGATTTCACTCACAAATTTAATCTCATGGTGCGACTACAGAAAACGCTGTGGAATAATCAAAAGTAGGCGACTTTATTCTCCTGGGATATGAATGTCTGTACAAATCTGCAGAGCAATCTATCCAACAGATGTTCCCGTCTGGACCCAATCACAGACTGACCGACAGATCAACACTGCTCTTCCACAAGATAGAGATACCGCAGCTTTGAAGGGTGTGCACCTGGAAGATGATCTGATGGTTATCTAGATATAGGGACTTTGACACGATTCAGAGACAGGTGATGAAATCATATGATTTGTCGCATTGTGATACAATGCAAAGCAATCAGATGCACTTCTTTCCCATTGCTTAAAATAGTCCATAATTTTTTCTCTATTTCAGTCTATAAATGAGTGGAGGACCTTTGAACAATATAAAGAGAGAGTTTTCTTATTCTAAAGTCCTGAGTTTGTTTTGTCTCAGGAAGTAGTTGCAGTAAATGGTTCCCCTTGTTTTTGATGATTTACTCGTTAGTGGTGACACACACTGTAAAAAGCATTTTTCTGTCACTTAGTTTAACATTTCAGAGCTGAAACACAGCTTCTCCTGAAGAAACTGTCTGTTTACAATGCTCCACTGTGAGAGTGTAAAGCACTACAGAGGTTTGGTTAAGAAATGACGAAGGCGAAAGGAAACACCTTGCCCCAGGGCCCCTGATGGAGATAACAGTCTCCGATAAAGAAATTGTAAGTTGGACTTACGCCTCGGTCCCAACCAGACACATGTTTAGGAATTGAGGGTCCCCTGCATTTTTTGAGGCCCGTGGGAGTCGTGGAGGCTGCAGCGGTAAAAAGAAGTAGATGTCCTTGCACACAAATGAGATTTTGTGTGAGATTTTTTTGCTTTGTAGAGGTTGGACTGAAGACACATAGCAGGCACGCAGGTGCTGCACTTGCTCCTTGCGTTCAATTTATTTTGTACGTTGTGCACCTGCTGTACTCCACACATGCAGGAAACTTGCTCCCTCTGAGCATCCTCCTTGTGGGCGCCTTGCGTCTTTCTCCAACGGTTTTCTTCCCAAGAACACGAAAAAACCCATGTTTGACCCTTGGAGGCCGTATACCACCCTTGCATCCTTGCCAAAAAAGAGTTTGTTCAACATGATCAGCATCCTCTGTACGTGCTTACAGGTGGTCTATGGGCTTGAAATTTCCCAAAATGCACTCGCTGTGAGTTTGTTGGCATATTTTGTGCGTACACAGCCTGTAGAAGACTTTACTTCCACCCACCCTGTGTCTGGACCCTATTTGAAGGCTATTTCTCTCCACTGCAGCCAGTTGTGTGCTAAACGGGGGACTGTTAACTTTTCTCTCTCACTTTCTCTCCGACCTTTGGCCCCCACTGTGTATGAGGGTTAACAATCTGAAAATGTGGGTGTGCGTGTTGGCTGCATTCCAGCAGGTGTAATTGGAGACAGAGTGAAAAGGATTAGTTACAGCTGTGTGAGAGTGTGTAGTTCATGTTGTTGAAGATGGTACAGTTTATCTGTAAAGCTGCATGTGTGCATGTGAGACTGTTTCTGTCTCAGTACCCAAATAATTTCCCCAAAAAAGTTGTTCTGAACAATCCAACGTTGCGATTGCGATTTAATATGTGATTTTTTAAAAATTATTATTTTATTATTATTATTATTTTAACCTCTTTTTTTTTTCCCCACCAAAACATCAGGAATTGTTACTACGACCAACACAATATCAGTTACATTTAGTGTAAAATGTTCTTTCCCATAGGCTCGGTGTCTTTGTCAGGATTAAAAGGTGTCACAATAAGATGCAAGTGTTGAAATAAATAACATTTCTTTTCAACTGCTCATCAGGGGGACCTATCGCATCAGAAGCAAACATGATAACCACTACATTATGGAAACACCGAGTGATTTCCCCGTGCTGTTTAGAGGTACGCTCATACGGAGTGACAATTTCAAACATGTCGGTCAATGACGCCTGTTTTGTTTTAGGGTGATGTGCACTGGTGCTCAGTGTTTTAGCCATACAACTGTCATTAATGGCTTTGTGGTGTTTTTTAAAGTGCTGGAAGAGGTTTTGAGTGTTGCCCCATGAAGTAGCAACAGTAGCACCACATTCACTCTGCACAAAACCTGATGCTGAGCATTATCGTCCTTCTTAAAACCAAAAAAACTCCATGGGCTGTTTCTCTTCGAGACTCAAGTCTCAGTTGAGTCCGTTTCTGACTGTTCTGTCGATCCAGAGGCCTTTGGACAACAGGTTAAGATCCAGCATAACAAGTTGATGCAGTCGACTGGTACGTTTTCTGTCTCACTCGCACTCTCTTTTTTTTTATTAACATGAACACACTGTAATCGCACACGCTCTGATTTGAAAATTGCGTTTTATCATATCGCAATATTATTGCAAACACAATTAATCATTCAGACCCACAAAAAAGACAGAAGGTGAAAAATTACAGCAAAAGTTAAAATGTCTGACTCAATACTCTACTTACTGATTGAGCACTGAACACGTCTTACAGTTGGGGAAGCACTGATTTATTTAGCACTGATATACTACAGAGGAAAAGAAAATTACATGAGTGTGGTTTGTGTTGTTTGACATTGATGTGTTGTGAATGTGAGAGCTCATGGACAAGGAGGCTGACAGAAACTGAGTGAAACATTTATTGAAGTTTAGTTGAAAGACAAGAGCAAGTGAAAAGGATGTGGGGGTTTCAAAAGAAAAAATTACAGGAGAAGATGCTTGAAATGCTAAGATAAAATTACTAAAAGTGTATAAGAATTGTCAGAAGAACTTATGAAATGAACCAGCTGAAGAAAACAGATTGGGAGGTTTTTTTACATTTAGTCTTTTCATCTTGATGGTGCTGCAGAAACAGTGGGCACAGAGCACTGCACAACAGTATTTGTGACCATGTGGCTACAGTCTCCTACTTGACTTAATCACCACTTGTTTGTAATGTGATGTGGTTTTGATGCCAATGCAAAGAAGGAGAGTCAAAAAAGTCTGCTCAAGGTTTTGCACCACTATACTGAAGGTTGACGACTCCCTGCCTCACTTCACTTACAGGCAGGGGAGCTGGGGTTAAAAATGTGAACCCCTGAGAAATGGGAAAGAGAAGTTCGAGCACAGGAAGGTGATGGAAAACAGATGAACCCCAACGCTGAAGGAATGAGTTGTTTGGACGAGCTATCAGTTTCCACCAACAGCTGCATGGTTTTGTCAGTTACCAAGTGAAGAACCTTTAACCTTCACAGCAGGGTTGAAGAAATGGAGGCTGATGTCATCACTGAGTCCTACAACAGAAAACCAAAGGATGTCCAAGGAGACTAAGGTCAAGATTGGAGTTTCGTAATTATTGATGATCCTTTGGCTGTTTTGATCTGCCACTTCCTCAAAGGTCTCAGGTATAACTGTTGACTTGGTTAGAGCCTATAGTGATGATAGATTAATTAAGTGTAACCCACATACTCTTAGATGTTGAACTTCTGAGTTATACAAAGCTACTGGTCAACAGTTTGAAAGAGAGTGGGATGAAACATAAGAACACAAGACCTGTACTGAGACCTGATGCTGTAGAAAACATTTTACACTTATGATTGAGCAGCTCCTGGTAATTGGTATGACTGTATGATCTCATCATTGTAAGGTGTAATACTTCTTCCATCCAGCTGATGGTAAAACCTGGTGATGTGTTGATGACTTCAAGGAAGATATTTTTGCTAACCAGAATTTTGTTTACCGTATCCCGACAGTGTAAAATGGTAACTTAATTTTAATATGTGGAATAACTTGCTTGTATGAATCCACTTCTGAGAAAATCATATATCAAAAAGTGTAGCTACAAACACTCCAGCTGGTGAAATAACCAGTGCCAGTGCCACCAGTGCACTGTCTCACATTTCTAATGGCAAATCTGACTTGTGATTGGGCTGCTCAAGAATCCATTATCCCATGTTTGGGAAACTCAAAGAAACTTAGTTTCTGCTTATACATTGGTTATTTCTATAGACTGTATACGGAAAGGGATGAAGCAACCGTGTCTCAAAAATGACGCCAATGCAGAAGTACAAAAAAGTGCAATACCACCTGACAACCACTAGATGCTGACTCCAAAAAACTCTGACTGCAATTGACTTCAACTCAAAAATTGTTATTTTCAATCATGAAATACTTAGTCAATACATTTTTGCCACAAGTTGGTCCTTCTTATTAGTGATCGGATTCTGGACTCGAGCCTTATACACATTAGACCAGCCTCCTCACTCCTTCCTTCATATCCAAATACAGTCACATCTGGCTTCAAAATGTGAGTCTACAATCCGATGGTTGGCATCACATTGGCTTCATCCATTCTATATATAGTCAATGGTTATTTCTGACATCTCCCTTGATACTACAATGTATCCTAAAAATTACCATAAAGACTCAAAGAGACCAGGATGGGAATAGTTTTACAAAAACCCAAACAGTCCTGATATAAACAGAGGAAACCAGTGATGATGATGATGATGATGATGCACAGTGTAAAATGATCATCTCCATGGTGAAACATCCAGATTGGCGTGGATTAATAATAGTTGTTCCTTCCTGTGTCACTATGGAAACATGTTTTCTGTTCTACAACCTCCAAAAAAGGACGGGTTGAGTTCTTATTTTCTTTTGGACCACTTTGGTGAGTCAGTCCCGGTCAAAACATTGCGATAGTGTACCGAGAGATGTGGTCCACTAATCCCACTTCATCAATCAATAGATCTAAGAAAAAAATAATAAACACACGCAGAGTTTCCAACAGGATTTCATGAGACTGTGGTGGGTAGACCTCAGGAGGTAGGGAGGGGTGGGGGTGGGGCGTCTGATGACAAGCAGCTGGATAGGTCAGTCAAACTAACTGAGACTGATGGGTAACATGAACATAGTCACAGGGTCTGAAATGTGAAGCCAATGCCGAAGTGAGAAAAGGTGTAATACCACCGATGGCCACTAGATGCTAAACATCCCAACAGACTTTCTATTTAAAAATCATCAACCTTTTTGAGCAAATACTGAGACCGAGGAGTGAGCTAACTGTGAGTGAAAAACACATTGTTAGAGATCACTTATCTTAAAGTAAAATTATTTGGTTCTTTGTGACAAATTAGACTATTGGGAGCTGCCATAACCTAAAACATTAATGGAAAACACTGAACCTATTGAACAGGTGATTGTTTTTACTTGTACTTAACCTTGCTTGTGAAAAATTTAAATGCTAGACAATACAGAAAACAGCTCTCAAAACAGGACAAAAGATTCATTAAGTGTTCATAGAGAGCCTAGTTATCTCTCTTTTAGGACTGAAAAACCAGTATTTTCAACTGTCAAGTTACATTGTTTGGGACAGTAATACTATTTTTCTTCTACCACTAGGAGTAAATGTAAAGCTTCCCTATTAGATTTTCTTCCTTATTCCATGTGGGTTTGCTTTTTCAACTGTGAATGGGAAGTAAGGACACACTGAAATCACAAGGATTAACTTTGTTAAAGCACAAACAAGTCTCGAACCTCCTATTTCCTAAACCTGTTGACGATGACGTTCTTACACAACTTTGATTCTGTCAGTGACTTTAGGATATTCTCTATTTACAACAGATCCAACTGATTCCTTAATCACCTGGTTGGTGCTTTTGGACCATGGTGAGCAGGTATTTTGATTTTGATGATATGATTTTCTGTTATACTAAGATCTTCAGAGGTTAGAAACAGGTCTTAAGTTCATCTTGTAGGTTTCTCTGTATGGCAAATGTCCAAGAATAGTTTGTCAACTAAGGTAAGACTTCCTGTCTTGTATGTCTATCTTTGGTAGAACGATGACTCTGATTCTGTCCCCAGCTTTGTCAGACTTGTACATCGCATGTTGTGCAGCTCTGACCTGGACCTGTAATAAATATACATGAAGCACCAACAAGATGCTTCTGAGTCTTCATCTCTCACAACCTTCCCCAGGGGAAACTCCCATTCATATGTATAATTTTGCTGGTGTTCTGTTTAAACATCCGTTCTTTGTCTTATGTCAAAGTAATGATTTGAAGGTTCACAACTAAGTCACTCCTGCTGTTATGATACAAACTGGATTGGAAGAAGGTCACAAAAAGCTTGTGTTATTCTGAAGGACGTCAGTGAGGATGAAGAGGCATTTGGTGGTGACCTTATCGTGTCGGTCAATGGACTCATCAATCTAGGCAATGGTAATCTTTGCTGTTGTTTATCAATGTAATAGCCGCACATTTAGCGCCAGACTCCCATAAAGCAGACTAATATCAGCTTTGTGGGTATGTAATGTCTGATTGCATGGGGTAAACCCTGTGACCTGACCAATCAGAAAGGATTTCTTCTCTTTTTTAATTATTTTTTTTATTAAAGCTGTGTTCTTGAATTCATTGCTTCCACCAAGGCGGTTGTGTTTTCAGCTACGTTTGTTTTTTGTTTTGTCTGTTCGTATTACATAAAAACTACTGAACAGACCTCATTACATGAAATTATTACATTTTGGGAAATATCAGACGATAGGATCCTGTTCTGAAAAAATAAAAAATCCTGGCTTTTCTGGGCTACTCTCAATCACTCAGTGGTGCTGGTCAACCCACAGCTTGGTCCATGCTGGCTGTGAAGTGTCTGTCTGCACACATATATCCCATTCTTAACTGTGCTTGCATTTCAGTCAATATATGTAAAGCATAAAGTCAGAGGGGTGTCTAGAGAGGTGAAACATATGGCAAAGCAATTATTCAAATATAATATCTGGACTCGATTCATCTCACAGTGCAATCTCAAACCAGATCGGTCCCTCATTTTAACACGCTCTCGATTCCTATCTTGAGTTATGGAGCATTTTTGGCAGCGTCTCTTCACTTCACTAATGGCCATAGCCCAATTATCCTAAGCCACCTATGAGGACCACATTATCCTGATGATTTGGCAAAGAGCGTGTTGTCTGTAGGCATCTCTCCATTCCTCTGTACTCTGCCGCATCCGTTTTTTTTTCACCACAAACAGACTGAAAGATTAGCTGAAAGCTTGTCTTTGTCCATGGCTGAATCCCCTGTGAATATTCCCCCTCCTGATCCCACCATAATCAAATTTCACCATGAGGATGAGGAAGATGACATTAAAGTGTGGTATTGTCCAAAGATGTCTCTGTGATACACCCCAAGTACATTTCTGTCCACCAGACCACACAGGGAACATTTCTGATATGTTGCCAATATATTGCTGGAAATGAGCTCGGAGCCATAAAAGGGAGAAAGTCTTTCAACCTGTTAATCAAATTTAACAGATGTAGTAATGTCAGAGCGAGCGACAGGAGATTTAAGTCCACCAGACATGTGTTCAGGCGTTATGCAGGTTTATAAACTCACTAACTAGACTATTCTCCATCTGCCTCTCTGTACTTCACTCCTCGGGAAACCTCGAACTCGTGCCTGTAAAGTGCAGATTGAAGAGCTTCCAGTCAGTGATTATATTTAAATGAATTGCCTCAATCAAAATATTCAAAATTCAGAGCAGATCTGAGTAAAAACTGATGAGACACAACATATCTTGAACGTTTCATGAACTTATTACCATTTAAAGATCAGTGCTCGAGGTTTTGTAAAAAATTTGCACAGGTCAAACTGTGTGACATCCAGACTGAGCAAAAACAGGATACGCAGTCTGTACATGTTGCGACACACAAGGAGACAATGAGAACAGTGTTATTCTGGTTTTAATATAGAAACCTCTGTTGAGTCCCCCATCACAATGAAGGGCTTTGAAGGAAGAAGTTATTTGGTGCTGTCGAGCTGTTTTCATCAATCTCTCCAGTCACATTTGCTGCTTCGTATTCAATTGTCTGCAAGTCTCCACTGAAGTCATGAGAAACCTCATAGGGCATCAGCAAAAGTTGCAAGAAGTTCAATCCTGACAGACAAATCATTCACACACAACAAATAATATGTAAGGGAACATAAAACCTACAGTGTGGCTGCGAATATAACCTTGTTGCCAGTTGATATGATACTTCATAGCTACTAAACACATAGGAGGATATTTAATTAAATATTAAAAACTACAGACACACTGAAGCACAACACCAGGCTGCTTCTGTTGCTGCAGCTATACATCAAACATAAATGCAACTGTGGACATTTACTTTGATGCACACTGAGCCTTTAGTGTAGTTGCAAATGGTTCAAATTCAGATTTTGGGGGATTTTGTCTTAATTCATATTCAAGTCCAGCATTGTAAATAACTCCCTCATATACTGTACTTTCTATCAGTTCAGATTTATTGGTGAATTCATGGATGACTGAAACAGCAGTAAAGACCAAGAATCGACGTTTTGAACAACAGGTATGAAATTCCAAAACAATCCAGAGCATTTTACGCACAACGCAAGAAAAAGACGCAAAAAAACAACCGAAAACCGCCTGGAGTGTGGAAGTTGATAATCGTTTAGAGATGCACGCAGACTGCCTACCTTTCACTGTGCAGGCAGCGACTGCAGCGACAAACAGAAAATTCACCAAGTCCATGCTGAACGGTGTTGGACGAGCGGAGAGATTCCCACAGATAACCGCACAACCTGGCGGGATGCGGGAGGGAGGAAACTGAGGGTGCGGTGGGCTGCGGGGGCTCAGGGGTACTAAATAACTCCTCCTCCTAATGAACAGCTGCTGTTTGGCAGAGCATCGATGAGATTGGCTGTAGTATCTAAACTGTCTCTCTGCGGAGGGTTTGTCTCAACACTGACCATCAACTTACTTTGTAATAGTCTATTACAATGTAGTGAGACAATGTTCAGGAGAAATCAGAGCAAATTGATTCCTTGCTGTGGTTACAAATACATATTTTGTCATTTTCTTTGATTTTCCACAATGTAAAACAAATATTTGAATACAATTACAGAATATTTTTGTCAAAGGTTTCAAATAATTAGTGGGTTTTTTTTTTACAAGACCCAGCCCCAGACAGCAGGAAATTAATTTGGGGTTTCTTGCTCAACCCATAATTGTCCTTAGTCGTCTTTATGTGAATAGATTTGAAAACGAATGCTTAAAAAGTTGAGGATCACCCTGATTTACAATCAAATTAGATTTGCAGAGCAAGAGGACACCTGCTGGTCACTAGACATCATTACACTTGTATTTTCCAATTGTAGTTAAAACATAAGGATTTTTTTTTTTCTGTACATTACTCAAAATTTGCTCATATTTTTAAGATATGTGTTTGCATGAGACAAAGTCAATAGAGAGACTCGCCAGCTCATTTTGTTTTTTTGTTGTTCAACCTCTTGGATAATTTTTATGCCAACAATAAACAACACGATGCAAGGAACAGTTCTCTTTGCATGGCTGGATGCACCAATCACCCCTCTAGCAGTAATATGGTCATATGGCCTGATTACAGACAATTACACAACTCATCACAGAATACAAAAAGCATTAAGCAGCAACAACGAGGGAACCTTTGTTGCATGCAATACACAGTCAATTCTAGGCTTTGGAATAAACTCCATAGGAGCAAAAATCTATTCAGTTTAAGTGTAGATGTGAGACCATTGAATACAATCTAGGGCAGGGTTAAAGTAACTGTTTCCAGAGTTCATCTCTTAACACTTTTCAGGAGTTAAAACTGAACTGTTCTGGCAATTAGAGAAAAAAAAAAAAATCTCATGTAGAGTAAAATCCAGCTCCCACCAGGAGTTCATTTTATATGATCTCTGCCATGGAGTTAATATTTTAATGAGGTGAATAGTTAATGGAGTTCATATTTCTATTTGATTTGATTTTTAACTGCACTAACTACTTCAGTCACACCGCCTACATGACTGTAACTGTATGAAGAAATCTTTATTTGTCACTGCCATGCTGCACACGGTACACACACAACGAAATTTCATTTTATAACATGTTAAACTCTAACACCTCCTGGACCTATAAAACCCACACAACACAGAAACATGAACACAACAACATTTACCTGCAACATGTAACATAAGTCACTGCAGCTGAACGGTCCAATCAGCAGGCTCAGTGAACGCTACAATATTTCAATGGTATATGGTAATACTTCTGTATTTCTGCTTCATTAATCGTATGGTTTAGTAGACACACAGTTAAAACAGTGTCACAACTTTGCTGATATTAGAAAAAGACAACAACAAAAAAACATTTCAAAGACTTTTACATTAATAATTAGCCTGGGGGGATCTTTTGCATACAAGTGCATATGTAATAACGGTTTTCTATTCTAACATATGTATGATACCAGCAGCTCTGTTGGACAGGTCAGAGAAGGAACCATTGATATAAAACAAAGCCACATGGAGGTGATGTAGGAGGGTCAGACTCTGGTTAACGACGAACACGGCTAACAGACACATCCTCCTCTGGTGCCCTCTGCACCGACCTCCTCATCCAGAACTCCAGGCTCCACAGGCTGGACATCGCCTGCTGCTGATTTCTGCTGGGTCTGTGTTGTCCGCCATCCAGCAGGGAGGAAGGCATGGTAGAGGACGAAAAGGGCTCGTCTAAGGTGAGAGAGGATCTGATGTTTAGAAGGGTCCACCATCACAATGTGGACATACTCCTCACCCAGAGATTGATAACCTGGAGCAGACAATACAACATATCTAATAACTACTTACATTAAATAATATTTTTTGATCCCAGTGTGGATATCTGAAAAGCAGCTCGATCTCTCGTCTCCAGTCCAGCCATCTTTTGGTATTTACAGTCTATGATAATCACACAGGCACTGGAAAACAACCTGTTCTTAGTAGAGCTGCTACAGAGTGTTTGTCCCCAGCTGATCAGTTAATAACACAACAATACAAACAACAATACAAAAAATTATTCTTAAAAACTACTTTGTATATGATTATAAACAGATATTGTGCTGTGGTGCTGTGTGTGTTTATATATATTTTCATTTTTGGAAATCATATTCGTGTGGCCATGTGCAAACAGGTCTTCTCTGTTGCTGTGTTCAGTCATGCTCCTCAACACCCGAAAAATGACACCATCAAAAAGTATCTCTGAACACAAGCTGGAGTTAAATTTACAGAATCAACTCCAGAAATGTAACTCTTTCACTCTTTTTTGCCTAACTCCAGATTTTTTTACTCCTCAGATTTGCTGTGTACCCTGCTCTTGATTCTCATGCTGTGCGTCCATCTCGACTCTGATTGCTGAATAAATGCAAAATACCAAAAGAAATGAGTACTCTGGGGCTCTGGTGTACACACAGACTAACATATATCTTTCATATTAACCAACAGGCTTCTATCCTCAAATATTACCCACACATTAGGCAGTTTTCTGGTAGGTGTACTGGACAGGTGGTAAAGTGTGTTTGAATAGTTTCACCCTCCAATGAACCTCCAGCTGAAGGTAAACAGCAACATTAATGTAATTTTCCTCGCTAATGTGTTTGCTTTGGAAAGTGGCTGCTATTGACAGTATACCTACTCTGATTTAATGACCTTATACATTCTGCTACAGACAGCCTGAAAAGAGCTGATTAAAAGCCACGAAGCAGAGCTGAATGCAATCTGCATGTCAAACGACATATTTCAACAGCCTTTGACCAAGATGAAATGAACTCAGCGAATAATTGCTCTGCAGATCACATTTCACCGAGCCTTTATCAGCAACACAGAGAGCTCAGTCTAATTAAATGTACACACAAGTCCAGATGCTGGTGGACTTTATGTAAACTTTGTTCATTGTTCGGTTGTGAGCTATATACATAAAAGTAAGTGCAGAGCTGAAGCTACTTCAATGCCTCACTGAAAGCTCCTGATGTTAATATTTAATAATTTAAATAAAATCACAGGAGAAATATGAAAGAAAATTCAGTTCTAAACTTTAACAGGAATTTATACTGAAATCACTTGCTTCTATACTCACTCATCTTTTAATCACTACATGTTTATTTATTACTATATTACAGCTTTACCAATGCTACCAGAAGTGTAATTATCACACGACATAATGTGTTTGTGTGCTGAACAATGTTCCCCTTGTGCAAGAGGTCTGAGGGAGATTATATGATGAGTGTTGACTTGTTGACTGGTTCAAAACATGCTCTCTGTCCCATATGGGGAAGACTCCTTGTAGATTTAACAAATAAATTGTACAGAACTGACCAGTGGAAATATATTTTTGTTATGCATTCAAGTATAAAATGCATATACCAATAACTTCAGTGTTTTGTGCCTTTTCAAAAGGTTTAAAAGGTGTAAACTGTTTTCTACAACAAAGACTTGCCAGTAATACAGATTTTCAACCAACACCTGCACTGTATGGAGGTAACTCCTCTCTAATATTGATCATTACTGAAGGATTTATATCTCCAATATGTATAATAACAATACTAATACTAGTAATAAACCAGAGTTACAAATTGCTTTATGAAGTAAAATACAGTACAAAAAATACTACCATAGATAAAACAATATATAAGAAATTTAAGAGAACAGAAATTACAATAAAATACAATTAAAATTAAAACTGCAAACAGTGTTGGATGGGCCCTCACCCCCCGGCCTCCCGACATTCTCTTATGTATGTGAACATAAGCCATCTGCCTGTCATCCTGCCTTACTGTGCCTGCACACAGTGAGCAGGATGCTGCTCCATGCAGCTGTTGCTGTCAGGCAATCCAGTGGAGAAAGCAGTTTGCTTCTGTTTACAGCCTGGACCGTGGAACTTCTAATAACAACTGATTCTTGGATCTGAGGGTCTCGGAGCAGAATAAGGAGTTAGTAGTTTGTAGATGCAAGGTGGAGCCAGACCTTGTATGGACTTATCAGAAGTATCTTCAGTTGAATTCTGGACTGAATGAGGAGTCAGTGTGGTTCAGCCAGGACTGCCATGATGTGTTCCCTGCATCAAGTATTTGTCAACAGACGTGCTGCTGAATTACAACTGTGAAGTGGAACCTGCTGCGTTGCTCAAGCAAGTGAAACATGAGCTAAAGTAATCTAAACAGGGTAATAATGCAGTGGACAGTAAGATGAACAGATTGTCAACCTGTGTAAACCATAAATATGGCAGTGGCTCAGTGGTAGAGGGGCCGTCTACCAACTGAAGGGTCGGTGGTTCGATTCCTGTTCCTCCCAGTCATTGTTGGTGTGTCCTTGGGCAAGACATTTTACACACCTTGCGCTGTATGAATGTTGAGTGAATGGTTTGGTGGCGGTCGAAGGGGCCGTAGTTGCAAATTGGCAGCCACGCTTCTGTTAGTCTGCCCCAGGGCAGCTCTGGCTAGCTTAGCTTACTGCCAGCAGTATGAACGGGTGTGAATGAATAATGGTCAGTAAGTGCTTTGAGTATGGACTTCCAGAAAAAATATATAAATCCAAATCATTATTATTATTATTATAAATAACATAAGGTAATGTTGCTATGGGTAACACGCTGATTGTCTTCATGAAGACACAAATGTGATTCCCAACATACAGCTTTGTGGCCACTGACATGACCAGTATATACCCATACTGCTTCCAGTCAGTATACCTACACATACTGCAGAGTTTTTCTAAAAGGAGACCAAACATTTGCTCAAGTCCCAGCTCCATGTGCCATCCTTATAAGCCCCAGAGGCAATTAGGAAAGTGAAGTTGTTACCTCAGGAATTCCAACAAGTTTTGCATTCAGAGTCCACCTTCTGTTCTGAATAATGAATAAAATGCAAACTGCCTAAAAGCTGTTTCTGCATATGTGAGCAGAAACTGGAGAGATTAAAACAAAAAGGAGCTTTTGGTCTCCACAGAGCCTGAAAATCCCTTTTTCGTACAGTTATTTATAATTGGAGCACATAAAACAGATATTTGAATAATTATTGATAACGTTCCCCTCAGCAGGAGGTACAGTATCATTGGACTAATTGCACCATTGAATTACAAAACTGTACATCAAATAAGTATTACTGCAGGGACGTATACAAGGATTAGCCGTTGTGGATTTTGAAGTAAATAAATATGTCCAATGTACATAGATGCAGACTTAACTATTTTAATAAAGACACAATCTTAGTGAAAGAGTGCGATCTCACTCTCTGACCAGCTCACTGTCACACTGTCATGGCTTACAGAGACACTTGAACTTAATGGTTCAATTATCAAACAGTATTAATACTGACACCTGTCTATTGTCTCACAAACCAACTCATTATTTTGGTTTGGCAGCAGAAATCGCAGAATTTCAAAGACATCTTAAAATTTTAACAAATTTAACTGTGAGTACTGTATGGTGCAGTGCTCAGAAAACATCCTGACATTTAATAACTGAATAGAAATGTTTGTGAGTATTAAACTCCTGGAATACATGTTGCCATGACATGCTTTTTTTAATTGCTGTTATTAACAGACTGACTTGAGTACTTCATGTAATTACCTTAAGCCCTTTGTTTTTTCCTTAACTTGAAAAAAATACTCCTAAATCTAGTCAGTAAGCCCAAAATGTAGCTCTGGGCTCTATGATCAACCACCACTAATTAATGTGATTAATTAGTCACATTATCCTTATCATCAGACAGAGAGAGTTTCAAAACTCAAACGTAACTAAACATTTTACTTCTGCATAATCAAAACTTTCTAGACTTTTCATACTGCAAGAAAAAGCAATAAGAACAGTTCACAATGTTGGCTTTTGTGAACACGCCAGTCCACTATTTTTACAATCTAGAAATTTCAAATGTTTTGACAAAACTAGTTCAAAACTATTCAAATCATGTATAAAGCAAAGAATAAATGACTGTCAGGTAATATTCAGAAAATGTTTAGTTAAAAAGAGGGAGGATATGATTTAAGAGGAAAGTTAAATTTAAAGATGCACAAAGTTTCTGTATCACTATTTGTGGAGTAAAACCGAGGAACAAACTGGGAACGGAGATAAAACAAATATCAGACATAATTCAGTTTAAAAAAAGATATAAAGAATTGATTCTTGTGTGGATGATATTGCATTGATGAATGTGCTGTAACTCTTGTACAAAACTGTATAATTAATAATTTCACTTGGTATGAATATATTGACATGAAAACACTGCATACTCCTATTGCTGCACTATATTTATTGTGGGTTGATGGTAAGTTAAGAAAAGTGATTGTTTCATTTATGAAATAAAGTATTCCAAAGATGCAAATGTATTTGAGAGGTGAGATTTAATAAGTTTCTACTTCTTCCTACTTCTTTTTGACATATAAATGCACTTTTCTTGTATCAGAGATGGATTCTGTTAATTTAAATGTGTTGTTTTGTTGTTGTTTTTTCTTTACATGTTCCTTTTTTATTTTACATATTTGAAATAAATAAATCCAATCCGATCAAAAACAACCAGTCTGTAACACTGATTTCATTGAAGCTGGTCTAAAATGATCAAACTACACATCTTCCAAATTTGATGCGATGGGAGTAAAAGTTCACAGCTACAAAACAACCTTTATTCCCAGAGATGAAACAAATGTGGGAAAAAGTGATCATCAGTTGTTTTTGTGAAATAAGTTGTATTCAAATGAACAAAGCAATTCACTTTGATCAGTTATACCAAATCAGTTGAACACACATTTGACAAGATGGATAATGACTGAACTTGAACCTCTTCCATAACTGTGCAGATTCTTCATATTATATTCAATTATATCTGTTACGGCCTCTAAACAAAAAGCCACAAAGGCTTGAACAAAAGAGGCCAATAATATATAAAAAGAGGACACAACACAGGAGGTTACAGTTAACTAAAAATTCCCAAACTTTATTATAAATCAAAACACAAACAATGAAAGAAAAGAGGCTGTGGGCGCCGGCCAAAAAGAACAGAAGAGGGGTGGTGGATGTGGTGAGCCACGCAGTGGGCCCTCGGACCAGCCACCACCCCCAACTAAACTACCTAACCAAAAAGAACTAGCTAGTAAAGAAAAGCACGCCAAACTAGACTACCGGCGCACCATAGCCAAACTAAAATAACAAAACCCAGCAGTCTATCACATGCATGGGGACAAATACAAATGTATAACCAAAAACACAAACCACAAAAACACAAAACCTCCTCACACGCTGTCCAGGAGAGAAAGTGTGTGTGTGTGTGTGTGTGCGTGGGGGGGGGAGCAGAGAGGAGCAGAGAGCTCCTCTGCTCTCTGCTCCGTCTCCTCCTCTCACCTGCAACCCTCCTCCCTGAGTGGTAATGGCACACAGGTGTGCTGCAGCCACCTAGGCAAAGGGAGGAGGGAGACCAGAGAAGACAGGGAGAGGAGACAGAGAGAGAGACACAGCCACACATAACAATATCTATCCAGCATGATTAATGGTAAGCAGTCAAAGTGTGACTAATTTTATTTCAAATGTATTTTGCATGTTGATGTAGGCTTTGTTTTTCTCATCTCTTGCTAATAAGATGGAAGAATTCCCTTGGTCTGAGTAGGATCACATTGTGATACTCTACACTCTGCATGCTTGTCTGAGCTCAGTGAAGCGTGGCAACCGTTGTCAAACCACCAATTAAAGTTGAAATTCTACTTGTAATTCGTCTCCATGTAGTTCAGGTAGATTTAAACTGATGAATTTGCCTACAAACTATTGTCGGGGTTAAACTGCCACAAAAACTTCCTCCTCCTGTGCTGCAGTTTGATTGGTGGGTTACTCCGATGGGCGGGGACAAGGCGACAACCCGGAAGTGAGAAGCAGAAATGACAGAAAGAGATGTTTACTGTAGTTGAATCCCGTTAACTTTCCACCGTGTTGATTACTGGGTGATTACAGAGGATTGTTTGATAAACCAACGACAACAGACACAGAATCGGCGATGCAGACTGTACGAAAACGTCGAGGACACGATTTAAACACGAATAGGTTTGTACGCTTAACATTAGGCTACGTATTATAGTTAGTTATTGCTTTTAACCGCTGCATTGTCAGTGGAGCAAAGCAGAATGGATTCAGAAGCTAAACAAAGAAATATGTAAAGACTTGAATAACTCCTTTACTGTTGGTGGAGCAACTTAAAGTGTTGGCAGTATCCATATTTAAAAGCTAACTTGTAGTGAAGTCTTTTTGTTGTTTGCAGGTGACTAATAAACACTAATTATACTAACTATATAAGCTTTACAGCCGATACACATGATGCTGATACTTGGTATATATTGACTTTACTCATGTCTTCCGACTTTCTCTCCTGCTCTTCGTAAAATACTCACGTGATTGAAAAAACTCTGGGAAAGTTTTGTTGGCCCTGTAGCTGCACTCCTGGTTTGAACATGAATGAATGACCCTCCTTTGCTTGTAAGTGCACACCAAGTTACACGTGCTTATAGTTAAAGGTTTACCCACTGGTAAGGTTTTCAGTCAAGAAAATTGTGAAATCAGAACATGTGCGAGAAACAAAAATTAGATGCAACAAAATGAAGGAATATTCAGCTTCTTTCTTCACAAAGGTAAAATAAATAGCTCTCAGATTAGTAACAATACAATTCAGTAACCATGAAGGCAAGATATCTGCAGATGAAAGCCATAGTTTAGTAAAAATGAAAAAAGAAAAAAATTGTCAACATACACAGAAATTAACTCCCTTTTGAGTCCTCTGTCACCTGATTTTTTTGCAAAAACTGTGCAGCTTGATTGAGGTTTGTAGTTTCATAACCCAAGTATCATCCCTTCAGTGCTGTCTGGATGTATGAGATGCAAGAGAGAGTGCTTTAGGCAGACAGCTCCATCAGTCATCCTTATCGTCTTCATTCAGCCGCACTCATCCTTTTGTTATCCTAGTGCATGTAGCACTGAACCATAGGGAGTGTGTTCAATGTGGAACAGGAAATTTCACAGCTGTGTACAATGCACAGTAAGTTGAAAAGGTCAGCGCATCCACAGCTGGCACATCACTATCTGACTGTGATTTCACAGAGTGCAGAATGAAGGAAGAAGAAAATAAAGTGTTTAATAAAGTTTTTAACAGAAGTATAGACATCGCCTTATATACGCTTGGTTTGCAAGGTGCTTTATGTTGTATGTGAAATAGGTTACATAGTAATAGCATTTCTCAGCCTTTGTGCTGTGCTTTGATAATCTTGCTTCATTGCATTTACTTACCGTCACTTCACGTGTATGCCTACAGTGCCTCCAGTGTTGTGAAAGAAAGTGTGCCACAGCAGAAAAGCCATCACTTCCACTTTGACCTATGGCTCTGCCTGACCCTGCAGAACTGGATCCTGGACTTTGGAAGGCCTATCGTCATGGTACAGAGACTCTGAGAGCTCTTGTGGTTCGATGGTTACACTCCCGTTTCATGCACCAATGAACACCAACAGTTTTTTTTGGTATCATATGTGTTAGATCGTCCTTCCCCTGGAGTGGTTTCCCCTGAACAAGCCGAGTGCTGGAGACTATTTCCACATGGCCTACAATGTCATAACGCCATTCCTCATGCTCAAGGTAAAAAAACAAAGTGCCTGTGATGATAACATTGACTCTTTAATATTGAATCTTTTCTTCATTGCATTCATTATGATAAACAAAGGTATCATTAGTACAAATCCATAGACTGTATGTAGCAGTGGTTCCCAACCCTGGTCTTCGGGCAACACTATCCTGCATGTTTTAGATGTTTCTTTCTTCCAACACACCTGATTCAAATGATCAGGATTGTTAGCAGGCTTCACAAAAGTGACAATGCCATGTCTGCTGTTTGACATGACGCCTTGAAAATTATGCATAGAGACCTTACTGCTGATTATCCAAATATTTAAAAATGACAAGTGGATTATTTCCGGGTGCAGTTGTCATCATGCAAGTAAAAAATATGTGTGTTGCTGTTCCACTCAGCTGATCGAGCACAGTCCCAGGGCGCTGTCTCGCACAGCCGTCTACCTCTGCATCATCACTTTTGTCATGGGAGCCAGCATCCACCTGGTGGGAGACTCCATCAACCACCGGCTCATCCTGAGTGGCTACCAGCTCCACCTGTCAGTCAGAGAGAACCCCATCATCAAAGACCTCAAACCTGCGTCGCTGGTAGGTATAGTTTGACAAGTTTTGTATGGTTGGTGCATAGAGAATAATGGAAAGAAGATTTCCACGTCAGTACACCCTAAAAAATATGGGGTTGTTTTAACCCTGAACTGAGTAATTATTGGACCAACAACTTGCTGGGTTAATTTGATGCAGAAAAATGGGCATAGAAACAACACAATGTCAGGTAAAAACAACAAAGTATTTGGTAAAAATGACAAATGTTGGCTAAAAACAATATAATATTGGGTAAAAATTGACAAATTCTGAGTAAAAACCCCTCATGTTGGGTTAAATCAACCCTACATGTTGTTAGCAGGCTTAGTGTGACATGTTCAGCTAAGGGTGAAATTCCACAGACTCCGGCAAAACTTAGTTTATCGCCTGTCTAACTGTCATCCCAAAAAAATAGGTTTGTGTTGCTTGTCTTGACTTTTCAGAGACAGTTTGTGGAGTTTTATTGTCAGATAGGAACTGACAAAACAGCACACACAACATATTTGTATTGTCACAGTTGTTGGTTCAGACAGATTCTGTCCTGCTGTTTAGGAATGGAGCTTATTTTTCTCTCTGCTTCTTCACATTTCTCTTTTTGTCATCTAAAAACAGACCATTATACTACATGAGCGATATGGTTGTCAACATGCATGACACATGGAACGATGGACAAACAGCAGGACTGTAACTGTGTATATGTTTGATTCTTAGTATTTTATGCACTGACTTAGTGTATCAGCTTATTGTTTCCTGGTCAGCTGGAAGCAACTGTTAGTGACTTCAGGTGATGTCAGGTGATAGGTCACGGCTCAGCTTGCTGAGCTGGCGACCCATAACCAGGGGCTGTGGTCTCTGATGCAGCGGTCATGAGTTCGAATCCGGCCTGTGGTCATTTCCCCATTCCTCTTCCTGTTTCCTGTCTGTCTCCACTGTCCTGTATAAAAATAATAAAGGAAAAAAAAAATTCAGATGTGGTAGAGATTAAGACATTTTACAAAAAAAGTGTACAAAATCAATCTATACAATCTATATACTACAAGCAAGGCCAAAAATCTAATAAAACTAATTATGTTACATTACAACTAATTAATTTTTTGTGGTGTTTTACTCTGTAATTCCAGTGTTTTGCTGTATGTCTCGACTGCATTAAAGCTGTTTATTTTTATACTACACTCTTAATGTAAAACACTTACTGTAAGCTCGTAAAACATTAAAAAGTTGTGTATTTTATTTGGCTTAAAAAAAAAAAAAAAAAAAAAAAAAAAAAAAAAAGTATTATGTAAAAAGCAACTTTTTTTCACACACAGGTGACCACACAAAAAAGATGGATTATAGGGAAACAACTTTACATCAGGATGTGTAGGTCAGTTGTGTTGGTGGTCCATCTGAAAAAAAATCGTGATTAAGTAGATATTCGGCTTCAGACAGAGGAGTATTAAGGCCCGTGGTTACTTTGATCAACAGGGTGGTGTCCAGTGAGACACTGAGTCTCATACACATCGGCCAGTGACCTTGGGTTTAAGGGTCAAACCCTCCTCCTCACTCCTCCCTTCATATCCAAATATGGTCACTTCTGGGTCCAAACAACCAACAGGGTGATGTTCAAATGCCAAAGTCCTGGCTTCAACATGCGAGTTCATTCAATACAGTCTATGGTTAAAACTTTTAGACCTAGTTGTACACGTGTTACAGTTTATCCCAGTGCCACACTGCTGATACTGTCCCTCTGCTGTGTCTTTGTTATGTAGTACCACACACAAAAACATGATAGAAGCTGATTTATGATTATTGTGGCAGACCCTGGTTTTCCCATCAGATATCATGCTGTTTACCATCTCAGTTTATCTTAATCCTCCTAATCCAAAAGAGGACTGAAGTCACGTTACTGCAGAAAGATGACAATAATCAAATTACTGAAATGCATGTAAAACACCATCACGTGTACTTCAGTCATCTCTCGCAAACATGTGATGAGTCCTTGTTTGAACTTCAAGTTTGTCATAGTTAAGGAATGATGGTATCTGATGGCGTCCCTTTGTAGGTGTAATGTTTTTTTAAGAGAGCATTTAGAAGAGTCTAGGTCGCATTGCACACAATCCAAACAAGCTATGTTTAGGTTTGGTTAAAACACCATAAATTCAGCTGTAATCTGAGAACATTTGTTGATTTATGTGATAAAATCTAAATTCTTGAGAACTGATTATGTAATGGTGTCTCTGTGGAGTCATAAATAAAAATGTATCTGCTGTTTGTTGAGAGCCGAATTATAGACACAATTCTTATGCACATAGTATGCACATGTAGAAAAGCAATTACATAAAATTGACCCGTTTCTTTTTTCACAGAGATTAATTAATAGTATAATTGCATAATTTTAAAATCAGTGATAGCCCATTCACTTTTCATAAAGACTTGCCTCAGATGCAGTAATGCATAATGTAGTTTTATATATCCTACACCTGTTGTTTCACAGTAACACTGTAGATTTCTAAAGGTTTCACACAGTGTTTTTAAATGAGATAGATACTAGATAATAGATACTGTTTCAAATAAGATGTTAAATATGAAAATAAATGTGCAGTAGTGGGTAAATTCTTGAGTATAATTTTGAATGTTGGAGTTGATCACACAGTGTATCTTGGTGAAACATATGAGGATAGTAAACGTTAGATTCACATCATTTTCATAGAATTTAAACTTTTTTTTAATGTACATTTGTTATGTTTCTTGTATTCAGTTTTCCCTCTAATACTCTAATTCCTGATTTCTTCTGTAATGAAGTGTAAATGATACCAGAACAGTAGGTGGCACTGTTGCATAACTCAGCCTCTGCAGAAGGAAAGATTGTGCCATTGAAAAATACCTGTGAAGGCTGTTTTAATGAGTTTCTACAATTAATCAATCTCTCTTGTCTTTCCTTTAACAGATCGACTCCTTTGAGCTGTTGTATTATTACGATGAACAGCTGGGGCACTTAATGTGGTACGTGCTTGTGATAATTATCAGTGCTACAGTGCTGAGAAATGACTACAATGTGGCAGGTCGCAGGATGAGTCAGTTTGTTTGTCTCTTACTTTTCACACTTGAACAATGAGTCGTTTTGTAATTGCTCTTTTGAAAACACATGAAGGTAAGAAAACACATTTTTTCCACACATAACATCTGTAAATTGGACTCTGTGACTGTGACTCTGTGAGGAAATGAATCTTACAGCATGCAGGGCAACTCTCAATGTGGTCAGATAACTTGGTTTTATTTTGAAAAAACAAAAAATAGGGGGAATGGGTCTTCATGATAAGCAGGAGGAGAGCCTATCTGTCTTCCTTCTTTTTCCATTTATTTTCCCAGGTCTTCAGTTGTACAGCAGTCTTAGTGGCTCATCATGTTGCATCACTGTGACTCGACTGTTGCGTTGATAGAATTTCAATTTGCACCAAATTATCTTGCTGTGTAGAGTTTGATGAAGCACATGCAGGTGTTATTGCACATTACCTTTCCACACATTGTACAGTAGTCTCACATGATCTGCTGCTGTGAGATACTGTCTGAAATGAACTGAAGCATGGCACTAGACCAGTTCTGCCAATTTCTCAGCTCAGCTTCAATAAGGGCAAAAAAATCCCCCAAAAATTGTATGTATCAAAATTATGAATTGTAAAGCCCATTAAGCCTTGATTTGTAATAGCGACAGTGAAGTGATGTCAGAACATGAAGGAACATAGATCTGAAAACACGCAGCTTCGGTCTTCACCCAAATGCCTCAGTCCCTCCATAAATGAAACTGAGCAAGATAGATACTGAAATTTGACAGTTTAAAATACCTTGTAGGATAAATACTAGCAATCATATTTCTAAATTAACCACATCTATCTTTTCTATTTTTGAATATCATAAACTTTATCAGGAATATCATAAACTTTACATAGAAGTGGACGAAGCAACCGGGTGTCAAAAGTGAAGCCAATGCAGAAAGTGCAAAAAAAGTGCAGTACTCCGACGGTCAAAATATTTTGTGAGGCAGAGAAAGAAATGTTTAGTTTTTTTCTAAGTCAGCTCTGTTAGATATTTTTGGCTCAGCTGACCTGCAGGTTTGTTGTTTTAGGTTTTAAAGATGCAGTTGCTGCATAGAAATCAGGCTTTGCTTACAGAATACAGAAACATACTGTATGTTCCTGAGAAACATGTTATGTCATAATTTTGCAATGAAATACTGATATGTAATGGTGATCTATTAAGGTTTGTAACAGCCTGTCTCATTTTTCATTATTATAGGTATATTCCTTTCTTCATCATTCTGTTCATCTACTTCACCGGCTGCTTCTCCAGGGCTGAGGAACAGACAAAGATTCCTGTCTCTGGTTGGCTGCTGCTGGGACCCAGTGCTCTCTACTATTGGTCAGTCCTCCGATGATGTTGAAAAACCTGTGTTGATGTTCTCTATCAATTCATCCATGAGTTCATAATGACATAATGAATGTGTCACCATTTGTGTCAACACCTGAATGATGTTAGCTTCAGTCATTTAGAAATGTGTTTCTCTGTAAATGACACACACAATGCTTTATGTTCTCTGTGAGGAATCATCACATAATCCAAACAGGAAATAGAGGTATGTATGGGAGGCAACAAAAGCAGAGGTTTCTTACATGAAGAAGAAAGTGAATGAAAAATATCTTCTAAATGAAAGGAAACACAATGTGATGTACACAACATGTACGAACAGAATACAGTGAAATGATATAAAAGTAGAAGAAATACATGTGTGTATTTACAGGGTTACCTTGGTGGTTAGGTCGCATAGACTGTATTGAGAAATAAACGATGTAATCAGGTATAAAAAGTGAAGCCAATGGGCAAGTGCAAAAGATGCAATACCTCCAATGATTACTAGAGACTGGTGCCTAAAGGGGTGGCTCCAGTTGACTTCAATTTAAAAATCATCATTTTCAGTCATGAAATATTCAGTCCACACATTTTCCCCATCAGTCATTGTGATGTCATTCTGATGTCATTTGCCAAAGTCAACTCTTCTTCTCAGTCTGTCTGAAAATGACTTCATCAGTAAGTAGATTTGAGGTTTCAGAGAGAGGAAGATTTAGGAGTGTGGTTAGTTTGATCGACAAGCTTTGTCTTCAATGAGACGAGACTTGAACCTGAGTCTTATACACATTGGGCAGCGACCCCTGGTTCAAGGGTTAGACCCACCTCCTCAGGCCTCCCTTCATATCCAAATATGAATATAAAACAACATGGCCGTGTTCAAATGACACACTTCTGGCTTCAGAATACGAGTCTACAAACCATCGGGTGACATCCTGTTATCTGTGTATACAGTGTATGTTAGGCAGCAGCTGTTTGTCATAATTTACAGCATATTGAACAAGGAGGTGAATGCAGGGATTCACAAAGACATAACACAGGATTGAAAAGATTTCTTTTGCATTACAGAATAAAACAAACTCCTCAAAGGGTTGAAACTTGTACTTCTCTTGCTTTATATTCAAATTTTTAATATAAATAGAACATTCAGTAGTATTATAGTAAACTTAACAACATATTATAGTGGTATTTTTTTTATTAACTGTTTTGGGGAAAGTTTTTAAATGCAAATTGTCCAGTAATGTCTAACTGACTAATAATCAAGATTTACCTTCTTTTGTCAGATTATTGACAGTAAACATTGTTCTGTGTGTTATACAATAAATAGCTTGAGGTCACAAACATTATGAGACAAATAAAAGTTTAACCGAACCAATTGAAGTTATTTCCTGGAGCAATTTGAATGTTTGGGAAAATTGAATGTTATATACCAAAGTGAAAAACATTTCACTGTGTAGAAAGAGGCACTTGTAAATGAAATAAACCTAAAAACTTTACTTTTTGGAAAAGCAGTTTGTTTTTTATGTGAAACTAAGCTGCTGATGCAGTCAGAGAAGTGAGCGTTTTACTTTCAAAACGTTTCCTGTAACAGTTCACAGCAGCATTTTGTGACTTTGTTGCTGTAGTTGATGTAGTAAATATTGTCAAGAGACAGTTGATGTGCATGTGAATATGGTTGTGTTTTTTCAGTACATTATTATTTTTTTGGTTTTATTATGTTTTTATTCTATTTATTTTTACCCTGTATGTATTTCTAAGGGATGCACTTTTTAATTTTAATGATAATAAAGATATGCTGCTCAATTCTAATAAAAAGTTTCTGATATATATATTTTTTTCTTTACTGTTGTGTCTTTCAGGTACTTGGTCACCGAGGGACAAATCACTGAACTTTTTCTCCTCACTTTTCTTGCCATGGTTGCCATGGTGATATGTCAGCAGCGAAAAGGCCTCAGCCCCGACAGCAACGGCCTCTTCCTGTTCTGGAGTTTCAGTGTCACTGTGCTCCTGGTGGCTCTGTGGGTGGCCTACCTGTGGAACGACCCGGTGCTACGCAACAAGTACCCCGGACTCATCTATGTGCCTGAGCCCTGGTCCTACTACACATTACATGTCAAGAAGAGCCACTGAGGGTTGGAGCTGCACTCGGACCACAGCAGAAAACCTCGTCCGTCAAACACAAGTATCCACAGACGTCAAAATACTGATCCATGTGCAATGTTTTTGCGCGATTATTCTGATTTTTTACGTGCAATCAGATTTAAAATGTTGTGACATTAGATGTGAGAGTGTGAGAGACATTATGAAGAAGACCAGCAATGTACATCGTACACGTTACAGTGAGTTTGGGAGAACTGAAACTTTTCACTGATCATATCTGACAGATTTACATCAATTTATAGCATTTTTTATTATATATGTTGATTTATATCGTGTAAAACCAAGATTTCCATATGCTCCAATATTTAACCCCCTTTTTTTTAATAGAAATCATCCACTGGTACTACCCTTTCTCTGCCCTACTCCATCTCAGTCACATTTTTAATGGTAACCTAACTGATTGATTGATTGATTGATTGACCACCTTTATGTATGATTGTCTGAGCCTTGATGATGACACGGGTGTGATGCCCAGATAACATTGCATAAATTCAGCAGTAAAAACAAACAAGATGAAAGTACTTACCACGAGAATCAGTATAAATCATAAATTTAAATGAGCATAGATTATGAAGTAAAATAAATAGGATAAAAATGAGACTTCAGAATCATGGCAGCTGCTTCTCTCTGGCTTTCAGGAAAGAAAGGATGATGGCAGTAATCCCTGGCTGATCTCATACACATAAATAATAAATGTCAGTTACATAACACCTCACCAGTGAGAACCTTCAATAAGGGATGTACAGAAGCTACTATTAGAAGTAGTAGAAAAAGGTCAAATTGAATTCTGAAAAAACAATAAAACAGTTAAATATAATGATGGAAAGCTACAAGAATAACAGGAAAACAAAGAACTAAGCCAAGAACCTTTTTTATTATTTTATTTCCCCGCTCTGTCTGCATACATACTTGTGGCTTGTTGGTTGGTTGGTGCAAACATTTTTACACATTATTTGTTATCTTGCAGCAGAAGAAGTTTGTTTTGAAGAACTATTTTACAGTTCAAATTAGTTGTTTAATAAAGATCTCTCAGGTATTTAAAGCTTTTACAGCTTTTTGTTAAAATTGTATTTTTATTCATCTACAAATGAGAACTGTGAACTATGATGTACTTTATTGTGTGGCTATGGTATATTTTTCTGTACTTGTAACCCAACCAACACACACTCATTAACCACACACTGTTTAGTGCAGGGGTTCTCAACTTGTGCCATGGAGGGCCGAGACCCTGCAGGTTTTCCTAACAGCTGGTCTCTAAACAGGTGATTTTAATGATTAACACCTCCTTTAATTTGAAGGAAGGAGCTCATCAGTGAGATCGGCTGCTGGAGAGATGGTTCAAAAGAAAACCTGCAGGGTCTCGGCCTCCATGGCACACGTTGAGAACCCTTGGTTTGTATACTGTTGTTTAGTGACTTGGACAATCTGCTGCACAGAAGATTAAACATTCAAAAGGTCAAAGAAACAAGAAAATGATCATACAACTAAGGCATGTCTGCATCTAGAGTTACTGTTTGTATCTGTGATTGTTTATATTGTATTGTTCACTGTCTTGCTCAGAAAACATCATTCTGTGTATGTTTATCATAAATATAAGCTTGAAAATAATGTTCTGCTCGCTGGGTATTATTCCAAAACATTTATTCTGCTCCCTGAAGAGAAATTGTTGCTATTTATGGGACTACAACTACTTCCCTTCACAATATGACCTTGCTATAACAAATGGTAACTGTGTGGTAATAATTGGTCCTTTTATTGGAGGGTGGTGAGACAATGCAGCACTGTGGCTCTGGTATCTACGTTTCCACAGCAACAGGTGTTAAATTACATAGAAGCCAGCGACTGGTGGACTTTAAACAGAGGTGGAGGGACAGGTGACGCAGGCCACACACAAGTGTCTCCTTCCTGAAAAGAAACAACGTTAACAATGGTGAGAGCCAGAAATTGTCCTTCAAGCTTTTCTTTGTGTGTTTTCTTATATAACAGAACATTTTTTGTGTTCACCTAAAAAGTGATGCCACACTGTTTTCACCTTGCAGGCAAAATTCTTCACACCGGCTCAAATCAATGGTGAGAGTCGTCTGCAGCACCGAGTGTTTGCTGTTCTGTTTTGGTGTTTTCTGATGTTTGAAATGTTGGATCTGCACATGAAGATAGTAGTCTGACCCTGTTTAGTCTTTTTAGTTCCAGCAGTAATGTTTTTCTAATTTAAAACTCTTTGGAAAATGTCCTTTAGCTTGGAAAAAGAAGACAAACACCCTCTAATACTTTCTGTTTTCCTTGTACAGAGTTCAAAGAGTGCTTCTCCTTGTACGACAAGAAGCACAAGGGGAAGATCGAAGCCAAAGACCTGATCACAGTAATGCGCTGTCTGGGTACAAGCCCCACGTTTGGTGAAATCGAAAGACATCTACAAGTTCACAAAATTGGTAAAGTGCAACATACAGTGATTGTGATTTGTTTGTATTGAGACATATTACTGTGTCATAAACTGCGCAGTAATACATGCAGGAGAGGAGGTGGAGTTTATTTGATATACAGCAATTTTAATGTGACTGTGTAAAAGGCCTTTAAGATGAATATAAACAAGAGTGTAAAATCCTGAGCATCATCGAGAGGAATATAACAACATGCAGGATAATATCAGTATAGTGAAATATGGCATTTCCAGCATTAAATTTTGTGCTTTATTGGTATTTAGAGAAGAAAGGAGAGCTGGACTTCTCCACGTTCCTGACAATGATGCACAGACAGATGCAGCAGGAGGATCCCAAGACAGAAATCCTTGAGGCCTTGAGGATGACGGACAAGCAGAAGAAGGGATATATCCAGGCGTCCGAGCTGAGGGCCAAGCTCACCAAGTTGGGAGAAAAGCTCACAGACAAAGAAGGTAAAGTAAACACAGCTGAACTTACCTCAACTGACAGTTCATCACAGTTAAGTCTTTTCCTTTCATGAGTCACATTTGCTGTGTCTTCCCACGGTGTGGGAGCCCCACAAACAAAACAATCCAGCGACTCTGACCATAGCCAGTCATGCTTTAAAGCTGAGCTCAGTATTTATGGGAATTACAAGCTGCTTCCCTCAATCCACTACAGTTTGTTAGTATTCCCCCATCACAGCTGTCCTACAACCTGCCCGTGCACCACAGCTCCTCTCCCTGATGTTTTATTCCTTTCATATAAATGTCACCCTAACAGAAAATATTTATATTTATGGTCTGCTGCCGTGCGCTGGCTCGTACACTGATCCGGTCTTAAGACAGACTTCAATCTGAATATTATGGAAATTTCCTCCACATTTGTGTTGCTCTATCTAAATCTGAAGCATGCACTGTTATTATTTGGAGTCAAATATTTAGACGTGTTTTACTGTGTGTTGATTTATGTTGCTGTGAAAAACTTTCAGGATGGCAATAATATTTTTTTTGTTTGAATTACAATGTTGAACAACTATCATTTTAAGCACTTAAGTCTTTTTACATTTCTAGCTCCTTAAGGAAATCAGTATCTCTGCAGGGATGCTTCCTGTACGGATGCTGATATCTGCTTAAATCTCTGGGGCTCGGTTTGAAGTTTTCATCCATACAGTTATATGGCAGCCTCACAGTTACACAAAGATGTAATTCAAAGCACTGTCAGCAGAAGCATGCTTTGCACAGAAAGCACTCCAGCTGTTTGAAGGATGTCTCTTCACTATGAAGCAGCTGCATTTATTTTTAATTTGGAGCCCCAAGTATGGAGGCAAACAGTGATGTCACTTTACTGAAAGAGCAGACAACAGACGATCCTCGGCTCAGTCGCTGCAGTTAAAGACCGAGGATCGTCTCTCTGCTGCTGATGGGACGCGTCAGTTTAAGCCCAAGTGAGATGAATGGCAATCAAAAGTAAACTATACAAATACATTTATAGGATTTGTCATTCTAGTGTAAATGTAACTCAAACTGACACTCCATACTGCTCCTGTAAAAAAGGGATAATAGAAGTAAACGCACTTTTTACCCTTTTTTACTGGCAAAAGAACAGCATTAAAAAATGACTTTACATATAAAATACCTGCATTCAGAGTACAAAATTATTAAAGTTTTTAAAGCAACAGAATTTATTTCAGATGTATTAAATTAATAGAAATCCCATGGTCAAAATGCAGATTGCAGGATTATGACATTAATGACTCAGATTTTCCCCATCATGGAAGATTTCATGAAGACTGCCACTTTAAATGATGTCAGAACTTTTTATCCAATCAGAGTTCACATGGTGGGTTAGACTGCAGCAGCATGGCAGCATTAAGACTTGCACCTTATTCATTAATGGTCAATTTTGCCTTACATTTTTCTTATGGCCTTTAAATATTACAGCTATCAACCCATGCATGCATTTGTGTAACATTTTCTGTTCCTTTAACTAACATTTTAACCACAGTTTTATCAACAGTGCATCTTATTACAAAACAAAAACAGGTCATCAGAAGACAACCAGAGCCTACAGCTCACACACACATTCAGTAAAAAGCTATATATTGTAGTGGATTGGAAGTATTACGCAATAATTAAAATCATGTAAAATTTAGAGTAAAAATTATTTATTGGCTGATATTGGAGGGAAAACGTTGCTGAATATTTCACACACAGAAACCATCAGAGACTCTGTAACCTCAAAAAAGTGACTGACTGCAGTTGTGAATAATGGCGGTTTCACACCGAGTTATTTCTTCGTGTCAGGTCCACTCACGAAGCCCGTTTCCCTCTCTCTTCTAGTGGACGAACTCTTCAAAGAGGCAAACGTCAAGTCCAACGGGGTGGTCCAGTATGAAGAGTTCACTCAGATGGTGACACTGCCACCGGTTGACTACTGAGTTTCAAAGGAGAAAAACCAACAACCTCCAACTTTTACAGCAGATATGAAGGAAAATTGACTTTACATACACTGAACTTGATGCAGAGACAAACTGCATTAAATCCACCTGTTTGCCACTACAATACTGTCACTGAAAATACTCATTTTAAAAAATATTCTTGGAGGATTTAATTAACAGGAAACACCCACTTTGCTCTATGACTGAACATAATGTGAGGCATCACCATAGTGTAACTACAACTAGTTTGATATCCAGTTTTTTAAATTCATCACATAAATGAGGTGTATGTACTTTTGCTCATCTGTAAACAGTATATTAAACCTTTTATTATTTAATGTTATACTTCCCACACATCAGTATTAAACTTCATGTGCATTTTTCTGAATATTTTTAAAAAGCCCTCAGCAGCACATTTTTCTTTGTTTCTGCACGTTTCAGTTGCTTTGTCCTCTTGTATAATTGTCGTGCATTTGGTAACTGTATACACTGTATTTATAGAAGTGACTTCTGGACACCACTGCCATAAAATATCAGATGTTTTAAACAGGTTTTATTCACTCACATTAAGTACAGTATATAAATCTCCTAATCTAATAAATGAATAACATTTTCTCCACATCATGTTCAGTTGTGTGACTTATACACAGTAAATTATAATGAAGTGTCTGAAGTCGGAAGTGGGCTTTTGTTAAGAGACTGAAGTTAGTAATGTGACTGCTTTGAAAAATATGTTTAATGGTTTAACTCCCACTGTGGCATTACTGCCATGTGAAGTGGACAGATTAGCATCTTATTAACCACAGGGCTGGAGTCCTCAGTTTGTGCTTAGAAACCAACAAAATCATCAAATGTACAAAGATGAATCTTTAAAAACAACGTACAGAAACAAAGTAAATAGAAAAAAAATAATAATAAAATTGCAGTGAAAGGCATCATGATCCATCACATGGGAATATTTTTCAGTCAGTTACAAAAAGTCTTTGTTTCATCTCTCTGATGATTGTACAACTGGTTTGTTTCTGATGAGAGTGATGAGCTTCCTAAATATAAATGGTGTGAAACAGGAGGTTTACTGGACATGGCCTTGTCTCTGAATCATTTTGTTCAGAGAAAATAAAAAGGTGAAGACACTGGTGAGACTTTCTGCCTGATGCCTTTAGAGTATGGCCTTGGTGTTTCTTACATGGGTTAAATAGTACACATTACTTCATGATTCACATGTACAACACAAACGTGAGGAGAAAAATATCAACATTGTTTTCCATCTAAAATCCAGCAGTGGGCTTCAAAGGTATTTTTCTATCATAACAAATAAAAACATTTACACACACTAGGTCACGTCCTCTTTGCATAATAAATCTGTTGTGAGCTGTAAAGATGTATTTTATCCTTGTGGGCACAAAGGAGATTTTTATTCTCCCAAATATGTCTCCTCTCTGCCCACAAGGATAAAATACATCTTTGGTAGAATGAAAATTACTTGTGAGAAAACCTGCTCCTGGAGAAGAGACGAATGAATGTAGACTTTTCTACTGAGGTTTGTATAAGCTAACACAATGTGACAAGATCACATGGATTTTATGAAGGTGGTCGATGGTTTTGATTTGTAAAGTTGTTCCTGGCCATGTGATCTCTTGATAATGTTTAATGCCAATGCTCATGGATGAATCATGCATAACCTCTTTACCTTTTTCAAGGTAGAAAAATAAAGTCTTGAGGAGTCTCTTTTTTTCATGAAAACTTCTTATAAGTCACAGGGACGGCTTGGCCTGTTAACACTGCACTCATCTCTAAAAGGAGTTTTTACATGTGTCAAATGGATAAATACAAGTGTAAACAGCCACCTCATGTACATGCTGCATGAAGATTAAAAGAGAAACAATGGCAACTAGCCAAGGAGGGAGGGGCTTATAATACAATCAACCACAGAAAGTGGAAGTAAATTTCACGTGGGTGTAAATTTCATAGAAATAAAAGTTACAAATTCAATTTACCTCAATTAAAAAAAACAAAAAACCTCCATCTGTTAGCATAATATAAGTAGACAAGGAATTTATGTTTATGTTTTATACATATTAATAGTAAATTACAGCTCTTGATTGAAAGTTATTACTGATGTCAGATGTCACTACACTCCACTGTAACTCGGTTCCTGTGTTGCTCAATGAAAGCACACACATGGTAATTTTTCCCCCTTTGTCCTTGAAGAATAGTTCCTTGTTCATTGCAGTAAAACAAACTATAGTGAAGACATTTCTTTATTTAACATGAGACCATCAGAAGCCCAGGGAAATAAAGGACGTGGTGATGCTGCCTCGGCTGGACTGCACCGAGTCTGAGCTGCTCCTCAGCTCTTCCTGGAAACACTAAAATGATTCTGAATGCAGGAACGAGCAGAAAGGATAACAAGTGACATCAGAGAAGATTTTAAAAATACTTTCACATGTATGAAATCCTACACAAGGTGTGGTGCAGTGGTTAGCACTGTTGTCTCACAGCAAGAAGGTTCTGGGTTTGAATCGTGGGTCGCACCTTTCTGAGTGGAGTTTTTGGATAAGCAGGTACAGAAGATGAAAAACTGAATGAACATATTACATAAACAGACTTCCTTACCTTCTTAAACCAAAAGCTATGTGATGCTATTCTATAGATTTACCACCATTTTGGACAAAGTTTTAAAAAAAAAATCTGAGAATTTGACTCATTTCATTCAAGTGGTTAAAAAAAATAATGATTAAAAAAAAAGTGATAACAATTGATCCAACACTCACGTTGATGAGGCACTGGTCCTGCCAATACCTGAGCCAAACTGTTTGGAGCCTGAGTGGCCGGTAGCACCAAGAGTTTCCTGCAGTTTTTTTTCTTTTCACATTTACATTTTAATGTGTGACTTCTAACAATGTGTGTGGTAAAGCCAGTGTAACAATACACAAGTGATAGAGCTCATCTAAAAAGGCTTTTTACAAGGTGGAGTAAACATTATACAGACCATTTGGTAAAACCTTCTCCCAGCAGTGGTGGTTACATTATAGCTTTACAACTGATGACTGGCCTGTTGAGCTTTGGATGGAGACCCTCAGTGAGTAGAGTCTTTGCAGGGGGCTGTTGAAAATATTCAGCATCCATTAACTAAAGTGTAAGGAGTTCCCATAGACTGTATATAGAAATGATGAAGCTAACATGATGTCACTCATTGGTTTGTGGACTCAGGAGTTTGGTATTTGAATGTTGCCATGTTGGTGGTTTGGAAAAAAAAGTGACCATATTTGGATATAAAGACAGGAGTGAGGAAGTGGGTCTGACCTGTGACCACACCCCTAAATATTGCTCTTTTTGAAGCCTTATATCTACTTAATGAGGATTGTTTTTTTCAGATGGATCACATCATTGAGAAGAATTAATTTTAGAAAAAACTTATTGGCTGAACCGAATGAGGATTTTTGATTTGAACTCAACTAGAACCAGAGTTTTTTGGTGCTAGCATCTAGTGGCCGTGGGGAGTATTCCACTTTTTTCTACTTCTGCTTTGTCTAATTTTTAACCTCGGTACTTCGTTCATTTCTATATACACTCTGTATTTATTTCCTGTGAATTGCTATTATAACTCTGTTGATCATGCTAACTTTGGACTGTTCACCTCCACTGTAGAAACAATCATACAAAACAGAGCGTGTAGCTTTCTGTAGCTCTTCAACAAACAAACAAAATCTTGTTACATCATCAAATCAATTTAAATGTTTTTTTGGACTGAACCCAAACACTGAAATTAGCTGGAGCGGTCAGTTTGCTGATGGCATTAGCTGCATTAGGGATTTTTTCTCACACATGTACACACTGGATTTGTAAAAGTTCTTCATCAACAGGTCTTTGCAGGTGGAGTTACGCTGTCTCTCAGCACCATCCTGTTGTCTCGCTGCCTCCGTCTGTCATTGAATTCAGCTCCTCGTCTGTTTACTCTGGTTCATCTTCAAACTCAAATGACCTACCTACAAAGATCCACCTGGTAAATAAACTGAATAGATATACTGGTGGTGATACGATCAGCTTTATATGGGTCAAGTTGTTCCACATGCAGATCCAGGTGGCAAAAATCTGTGTTTATCAAAAGGTAAAAAGGAAAAACAAGCTCCTTGTTTTCTTACATCTCTACATTGAAGGTGACGACTGGATGATCAACAGAGCCACAATATCCATAATAATGTGCAACACGACAGATTGAAAAAAAAAAAAGTCTTTCTAGGAGAAAGGATTTAGCAAATGGTCAGATATTTAAAAATGACACAAAGCATTATTGCACCACTTGTTATTTTTGCTTCATAACCCTTGTACCACATTAGATTAAAAGACCGAAGAGTGTTTGAACCTGCACAGTTTCTGCTGCTGTCAGTAAAGATAAAAGCTTTGTACCAACCATGAAGGTTAAAGAGTGGTTTGTCTACATGAGTAATAAAGCATTATTTTGCAAGCTACGTTAATAGAAGATCCTTCTATCTTATGTTGCATATTATTTGCTACAAAGAAGACTTGATTCGTAAAAGACAAATCATTCTGGTCAAACTGCATGTGTATAAAAAGAGCAAACAAATATTTACAATCTCACTGTTTTTGCTGTTGTTTGTTATTTTTCTGATGAAATCCAGCTCTGAACATTAACATGCAGAGTGTTGGAGTGCTGCCTGATTCATAATTAGTCCGTAGTAATGAAGGAATCAGGAGAGGGCTCATATTGTTCAATGATGATTTATGCTTCATCACTCAGCGGTTCAATCAGCGTCCATGTCGCTGAAGCATGTGAGTGTTTACTTTGTGGCAGCTCTGTGGCGAGACGTGCTGGCGGGGCGGGAACGCACGCTGCAGGTTTTGCAGCACTGCGATTG
>OOFC01033938.1:34781-48252 GCA_900323345.1 Pseudochromis fuscus | reverse complement strand
GGAAGACGACGAGTACGAGTACGATTACAACAAGAAGTTATTACAACAAGTTATTATAACAACAAGTTATTACAAGTTATTACAACAACAAGTTATTACAAAGACGTTATTACAACAAGACGTTATTACAACAAGTTATTACAACAACAAGTTATTACAACAAGTTATTACAACAACCAGTTATTACAACATAAAGTTATTACAACAAGTTATACAACAAGTTATTACAACAAGAAGTTATTACAACAACAAGTTATTACAACAAGAAGTTATTACAACAAGTTATTACAACAACAAGTTATTACAACAACAAGTTATTACAACAAGTTATTACAACAACAAGTTATTACAACAAGTTATTACAACATAAAGTTATTACAACAAGAAGTTATTACAACAACAAGTTATTACAACAAGTTATTACAACAAGAAGTTATTACAACAACAAGTTATTACAACAAGTTATCACAAGTTATTACAACAAGAAGTTATTACAACAACAAGTTATTACAACATAAAGTTATTACAACAAGTTATTACAACATACAAGTTATTACAACAAGTTATTACAACAAGAAGTTATTACAACAACAAGTTATTACAACAAGTTATTACAACAAGAAGTTATTACAACAACAAGTTATTACAACAAGAAGTTATTACAACAACAAGTTATTACAACAACAAGTTATTACAACCATCGAACAGAAAATCTTCATTTCTACACAGGGCTGTTATTAAACTTTTTCAGACAGACAGCTGACAGGGACACTGCCACATGTGAGGTGTGTAATAAACCCATTCACCACTGTGGTAATGTCATCAACACACAAACATGTTAAAGCAGCTCAGCCTGGGAGAACTGACATGAAGTCATGTTTCTCAGTGTAACTGGTCTTCACAGACACAAGTTCAGCAGACTGATTAAACTATGATCATATCAGCTGAAAAAAAGTTGCTTCACACGAACTGCAAAATAAACACTTATATAAAGATATATCCCTCCAACCTGAAATATGAATATGGCTGAATGTAATAAACCTTTTGCGTTGTTAATTAATAAAAAACATATATATTCACCTAAAATCATTGTCGCCCACCCTGACTTCACAGGGCTAGACAACGTTGGCTTTAGCTTTGAGTGACAAAATAATGAAAAACGGTTAGAGAGGAGTAGTTGGTAACAATGGGCCTCATTCATGAACATCTTAAAAATCTTAAGAATGGTAGTAAAGAAGGTTCTTGGGAGAAAGTGCGCCAGATTCACGAAACGTTCTTAACCAGGGGTAATCGTTCACAGAGGTCTTTTTAGTTTTCGTGAATGCCAAATTGGAAGCGCGTCCGTGCGATGACTCATTTGCGTAAGTCACCGCCTATTTTTCCCGTATAAGGTGCAAAAAAGTACCGTGCACAAAGCAATCCACCAGAGGACAAAATGCCAAAGCGCAAGTGTGAGACCGAGGAGCAGCCTGACAAAAGAAAGAAAAAATTCAACTCTACAGAAATAGAGGTGCTGTTACAAGGAGTAACTGAACACAAAGATGTGTTATTCTCCAGTGTTTCAACAGGTCATCAGGCCATTCAAAAAATACACTGCATGGGACACAATAGCAGACAATGTTAATGCTGTTTCCACAGAACAATGCACCACCACAGAGTATTCTATCAATATTTCTATCGAGTAATCGTATAAGAAATGCTTATTAAGAAATACCAACAGGATCCCTGACTATCTGCTATATGCTTCCCGTTAATGTGGTATTTTAAGCTGGAAGTGCTTCGGCGAAAAGTAAACTCCTTCCTGCAGAGTGTGTATAATACTTTGTCAATTGACTGTTCAATGAGGGCTGATGTGCTGTTTTGCGTTTTAACCCCAAAAAAAGAAAAAAACCCAAAACGTCCTCTCTGGCTTCTTACGTTTTTATCATGTGGTTCTACTGCCCAATTGCGTATGTGCGACGGCAACTCTACTTGGCAAACTGCCACTTCTTCTACTTCTGTTTGTTTTACAGTGGTTGGAACTTTGTTGCCCATTACCTCCACCTAGCTAACCCTCCAGAAAAACACTATTCTGTGATCAAATGCCGCTTCGATTAAAAGCTTTTTTGCCTCGAGGATTTTTCCTAATCGAGTTATTCAAGTTACTTGAGGAATCGTTTCAGCCCTAAGAAGAATCCTCTGCTGCAACTCAGAGGTTATTATTATCCTTACTTCCTTCTTCCACAAAAGACTGTCGGATTTCGCAAATCCTAGATATATGAAGGTTGAATCTGGCCACAGCAGAGACGGGTCCTCAGGTCTGCATACAGAGGTCGCCACTGGCAGTTCAAGGTGCTCCCCTTCGGATTCTCACTCGTTCCAAGAGTGTTCACATGATGTGTGATGGTGGCCCTGGCACCCCTGTAGTCCCAGGGTGTGAAGGTCCTGCTATGTCTGGACGGCTGGTTGATATGCACCCTCTCTCGTGCTCTGGTGGCTCTACACACGACTCATCTTCTTTTGCACGTGGCTCAATTAGGACTCCATGTCAATCTGGAGAAGAGTTATTTAACACCTTCAAAGATTACAGCCTTCCTCGGTGTGACCTTGGACACCACAACCATGTTGGCTCCACCTTCACTCTTTTGGGTCAGCGATATCCTCCTCCTGCTCTGTCAGTTCAGACTGGGAAAGCTGTTGCCCTACATAATGTTTCTGAGACTTCTGGGCAAACTAACATCTATATGGCAAGTTCTCCCTCTGGGTCTTCTCACTCTGTGCCCATTCAGTCTGTGCTGAACAACTTTTAATTGGATGTCAAGCGACACAGGCACTAGAAGCTTTGCGTGTGATGGCAATGCCTTTGCATCCTTGTCCCATGGAGGTACAATGTCTACATGTTGAGCGGTGTGCCCATGGGTGTTGTCGTGTCCTGTAGGGAGGTGGTTACAACAGATGCCTGCCCCACAGGCTGGGGGGCAGTGTGGCAGCACAAAGTGGTTCAAGGACAATGGTCTGTGCAAGAGCACAGCCATCATATCAATGTGCTGGAGCTTCAGTGCACCTGGCCCTCAGGCATTTTTTACTGTATCTGAGGGGGAGGTATGTCCTCGTACAGTCAGACAACACAACCACTGTGCACCGCATCAACCACCAGGTGAGCTTCTAAAGGCTTCTCAGGACCTTCTGACATGGGCAGCCCCTCGCTTATCCAGTCTTTCTTTCTACAGCGGGTTTCTTTGAAAACTGCATTCTTGCTGGCCATTACCTCAGCGTCAGTGAATTACATGCCCTGTTGGTTAGTGCGTCATGCCTGAGATGGAACCCTGATGGTTCAGGAGTTACATTATGGCCAAATACTGCCTTCCTTTCCATGGTGTTATCTCGTTTTCACTGGAACCAGCCTATTAGACTTAGGCGGTTTGACCCTCCACCAGGAGAGGGTGAGGGTGAGAGGGTATCCCTACTCCCTCCCGCCTGGATCCATGGGTAGGTCCCATTAACCCTAATTCAGGTGGGGTAAACATCCTCTTGTTTCCTGTTAGAGTGGTTTTTGGATCGTATTTGTCTGGTTTTTCGCTCCACACCAGGCCATCTGAGGACACCCTCCCAGGAGCTTAATGCCCCCGTCGATATTGCTCTGGAGATCATCTTATTTATTGATAGTGTTAAGAATCCAGCAGTCCATGTGGTGGACATTTGTTGTCAATATTACCTGTGAGACACATTCTGGTCTTCAACACTCAGTAAAGCAGTTACACTGTAAGTTATTTTCTTTTTAAGAAAACAGCTCACACAGTTGGCTCATTGGCTGTTCCTTGCTCCAAAGACCCACTAGATTTGTCTTTGTTTAAGTTAGAGCATCTTTTTTAGTGTTCAGCAGTCCGTGTAATGGACATTGTTGACAGGGCAGTATTACGTGTCAAGCACTTTCTGTTCTTAAATGTTCAGTAAAGGAGGAACATTACTGTCTGGAAATGACTCGTACAGCATTGGATACATGGAGACAGAGGCTGCACTACTAATGATTCAAACATACATTCAGTGTGTGCAATTTAAAAGCTTTTAGTTGTAATTTTGACACAGAAATATTTATTTAATATATTAATGAAGCATCAACAGGAAGCGCAGCAGGGACTGTTTATATTGCCACTAGGAGTCAATAACAAATTATAAACAATGAAAGTTGCAGATGTTGTGTACAGGACATTATGGCACAGTTATTAGTACAAGATAATCACACAGACAAATAGCAAATGTCAGTCTCTCTGGAATCTTCTATGACTCAGAAATACCCACTGAGAGGTCTACAAGGCTCTGACACACCATGTGAATGAAGGTGGCACAGTTTCCATAGTATTATTAGGCTCTAATTTGTCACATGAAATGAAACCTTTCTGCAGGAGCCATAGAGAACATAGTATTTCAGTGCAAGAAAAAAGCTTTGATCCCTGAGGCCATAAATGAGAGGACTCAGACATCTTGGAGCGAGATAAAACATAATGTAGTTAAAATACCTGACAAAAATAAATAACCTATAATCAGTTTGAAGTACAGCAGCCTCCATGAACGGACACCACAGGCGGATGAGACAGAGCAGCAGCTGGAAAGCATGAAGAACCACTGTTCTGAGTCCTTTCCATGTTGACTCTTTATTATCTCCTGATGCAGCTTTAGCCACTTTCATTATTTGAACATAAGAGAAAACAATAATAATGCCAATAATCACGAAGTAGAACTGATTAATAGCTGACCGAACATGATCATGCCATCGGTGAAAGATGAACATCTCCACAGAGCAAACCATGTGTTGTTTGTAGAAGCTGAGAGAGGCTGACGCAAAGAACATGGAGAAAATCAGAATACAGGGTAAAGAGCTGAGGCCGTGAATGATGAGGATACAATGTACAGTGCTGTGTGTGGAGCACAGCTCTGCATGATGCAGGGGCATGCAAATGGCCACATAACGCTCCAGGGTCATTGCTGTGAGAGTAACTGGTGTGACTTGAGTGTACAGAGACACAGTAATAGCAATACATATACACAACCAAGCTTGCATGGTAACTCGTAAATATGCAAAGATGAGAAGAATATCAGACACAAATAACAAGACGCTGTCAGACAGTAATGTCACAGCAAATAAGATGTAGCGTGCAGATGTGTAGAAACACTCCCTTTTTAAAAATGTTACAATGAGCAACAAGTTGATGCAAAGAAAAATTATCACCAGGATCTGCACAATGATGACCCCACCATACAGCTCCTCTTCACCAGTCAGTGAGTCATTACCAGCCATATATCTGTTAAAGCAAACACAAAAGACAGGTGCTACCAAAACTTCATTAAAGTGACATTATTAAATATATAGGGTGTCTGTCACTGTCTGTCAGCCCCCACAGGAGAGGAAGGGTTAACAGTACCTCTTTCATCAACAGGGTGGCTGGAATACACAAACGCAATGTCATTAAAAACTTTAACTACTGAGTACATAGAACAAATCTGAGTAGGATATCTTATCAATTGCCTTTGTAATATATTTTTAAAATTGTAAACGGACTTTACAAAAGTGGTGTACAAGTCAGCAGAAGTTGAGATCCATTCAATAAAACAAGTAAAGTAAAGTCCAGTGGATTTGCTGAGATGCTGTTCAAAATGCAGCAGATCCAAAGGCAAATGTTTCCTGCACAGCTCTGTGCAGCCCTCTGAGGGTTGATGATGAATTTAAAGGTTGCACCATCCAACAGTAACAAGGGAAACTTTCCTCTCCAGTTTTGTCATGGCCTCTCACTGCCTGTCTGATGAGGTGGTTCTCCATAGTGCTAGATGGATGTGTGTTAATTCAGTAGCTACTGTTTTAACATTCACAAGGATTACAATCACAAAGAGTGAAGTTTTCAAATAAGTTTGGTATCTAGGTCATTGAGCGTGGGTGACCAAATACACTCTTCGACTCCAACTCTCACCAAGAACTGTCCAATGACATTCACATAGAGAGGGATATTAGTGTTGTTGTTTTTTAACAAGCAGCAGTCTGGATCTAAATGTGCCAAATAGACCTTCAACCAAACAGGAAAGTAAGCAAATCAAAGATAAAACTAAAGTTTTAATGCTTTTTGTGATGTGACATTACACACTACAGTTCATTCTTCGTGTTCTTAAGAGATAAGGTTGGTTTGTGTGAGTTTCATGAACATACAGCGAGCAGTCAGGTTGTTTCTCACCTGAAAAACCCCCACTCTCTTGTAATGTTAATATTTTAACAATATGGTGTTGCTATTTCACCACAAGAGGGCATCATATCATTAGCACTGCTGGATTATGCCTTGGCACAGGACGTTGTGGTTTCAGTCATAATGTCTTGTTTTCTTTGTATTCACATCTGCATTTCATGGAAGTGGACTGGTGCTTACACATCACTGTTAAGGGCTGAACCCGAGCGATGTTCAGTTATTGAACTTCTGCGCTAGTCACAGTTTGGCCATAATTAAAGCCATATTCAAACATAAGGATGTCCATCGGGGGGAGGGGTGGCAACTCAGTTCTCAACACACTCGCCATTGATATGGAGGGAGCAGGGTCGGGTCTGTTCTTCATGAAGTCCAGGAGCATCTGTATCTGGTTGACCCACCTCTGCAACATTGTGTGGACATGGGGGGCAGTGTCTTTGGAATGGGAAACTGGGGTGGTGGTCCCCATCTTTAAGAAAGGGGACCAGAGGGGGTGTGTCATTTACCGGGGATCACGCTCCTCAGTAAGATCTACGTCAGGGTCCTGAAGAAGAGGGTACGGTTGATAGTCCCGGATGTGATACACACCAGTAGAACATGACATACATGTATAACAGGTTAAACACATTGTGGCATACATTTCTATAGATCATCCATCTCCACCTCCTGATCTCTGCAGATGTGAATATTTTGTAGCAGTGACATAAACAGAAAGGTCTCTCCACAGTGTAATCATCGCCAGTTGTTGCAAACCCAACAAAGCCACCACAAGCCTTTTTGTGACCTTAGTAAGCTTTCACATCTTTTATATCACCTGGAGACATTTTAACTGAACAAATATGTGAGGAAAAGGTCACATAAATCAGGTCATGACGCATGGACTCAAAAATATTTGGCTTTTTTGTTACAAATCACACAGAATAATCCACATTAAGTTCATCATACTTTATTGGTGAACAGATTTTTTTTGCATATTGCTGAACACATAGACTGTATATAGAAATGGACAAAGCATTCAAGGCTTAAAAATGAGGCCAATGCAGAAGTGGAAAAACTGCAATACTCCCAGTGGCCACTAGATGCTAGCCCAATAAAACTCTGGCTCCAACTGACTTCAATTCAAAAATGGTCATTTTCAATCCTGAAATACTCAGTCATAACATTTATTCCACAAGTCATTCTGATGTCATTAGATAAAGTCAACTCTTCTTCTCACAGATCTGGTGGTCCAACTGAAGATGGATGGATGGATGGATGGATGGATAGATAGATAGATAGATAGATAGATAGATAGATAGATAGATAGATAGATAGATAGATAGATAGATAGATAGACTGTTTTTATTATTATGAGAGAATTGAACTGTTGTAACTTCTCTGAATTACTTCTTACACTCATCAACTTCTGATAGTTCACTTTGAGGCTTCTCGAGGGAAACTCTCAGCCTGAGGTCTTGTTTTCATCAGATGATGTTTTTCTTTGAGGTTGGGGTAATTAGCCACTTGTCTATGTTCCTGTGTGTAACAACAAACTCCACTGAAACTAATTACAGGTGATGGTTAATGGCATCATTTATTATTTAAAGACTGCTCTGTTGACTGGCTGCTAATGAATACATGTGTAATCAGAGGAAAACAGTCTCACAGCGAATTGAAAAAACTCTGACAACAACTCTGTTGACAAAACTTTTATACAAAATGTTTGCATGTAATGTACATGGATGTCAATCTATTTTAAAAATTTCAGAGTTTTGACACAGAAACCAGCCAATATGTGTGGATATGTAGTGAATCTCCTATTTTATCCTAAATGTGTCGTTTTTACACTCTCATTTCCTATTTTTTTACTTATTCATTTATTTATTTATTTATTTATTTATTATAAATTCATGCTGATCTGGGCGTTGTATGATATGCAGGAGGATAACTTGGTGGGATGCAAGAAATAGAACAAACAAGAAAAATATGGACTGGTTTTATTGGGATCTTAGTGTGGTGTCCTTATTCAGAGTGGTTATGACTCTGAGGTCAAATCTGTTTAGGATCATATGGTGCATGTTGTAATGGATGTGCATCTTTTCCCAGAGGGCAGCAATGAGACGGATGAGGAGCAGGGTGGACAGTCTCTTTGAGGATGTCATGTGACCTCTGCAGACAGAGTGATGAAGATGTGGACCAGTGCTGGTGGTGGGGAGCTGGTGATGCTCCGTGCAGGTTTCATAATTTTCTGCAGAGCTGCTCCCGTACCACACCTGGATGCTATGGGTCGGGACCATAGACTGTTTATAAAGATTATTATTATATAATAATTATTATATTTTCATATATAGTTTATGGCCAGGACACTACTCTGTTCACCACCTTCATCTTTTTTTGTCCTGTTCACAATTTCTTTTGGCTCTTCATCTATCAAAGGGCCTGGCAGTTGCAGAGTGAGACTGTTTCACCACAAGAGGGCAGCAATGTACACTGTGTAGCACCTCAAATAAACACATCTGTACTGTGATTGGAAACAAGTTCATACTGTCTGAGTTTACTTTAATCAGAGAGACAGATTATTATTTCAGACTTTAACCATGTGGTGGAGAAAATAATCAGTGATAGTTCATCTGATTCAACTAGCAATACAACATATTTAAAATATGTCCATAAATTAATTTAAACTTGATTAACTGATTACTTAATAACGTTTGTTCAGTACATCAGTGGCCAGTTTGATAAAGCAGAAACAACAACAGAAATTGGGATAATGTGACACAGTGTGATGTTTCTTAGGATAACTGTGTACACTGAAAATGATTCACTGATACAAAAGAACAAAAGTGAAACACACTGATACAACTTATAATATTAGTTATACAGATATTAAAGTACACCTTGCAGAAAAGAAGTGGAAATAAAGAACATTACACCAGTTTAAGGAGAGAGAAGAGAATAATAAACAATTTTAAATACTTTGTTAAGATATGAAACGATATGAAGCTGAGAGGACAGTGTGTTATTTTAAAGTGAAGTAAAGTATAATGTGGCTACATTATCGAAGAAAAAGAACAAAACTATTAGTTTAGTTTGTTTTATTTGGATTTTATTTCAGTTCAGTTATTTGTATTTTACTTTAATTTCATTTATTTTATTTTATTTCTAACATTCCAGACTTAAATTTAGAAGAAGAAGAAGAAGAAGCCTAACCTTTGCTACGGCACACAAGCGTTTAATCATGACGGACCAACATGGCTGCTCTCAGGAGGGGCGTGGCTCATAGACATATATACGTATATATATATATATTAATAGCACTGCTTACTCATACAGTCTAAGGTTCAAACAAACATTGTTTTTTGTGTTTCATGCTCTCACCTGACAAACAAATTGGGCAAAAGTGACCACATCACATTTAGGAAATGTATTAGTTGTAAATATAAGTTCTCTAACAGCACAGACTGTCAGTTATCAAACTGTTTTTGTTCTGACTGGGTTGTCCTTTGGCTGCAGAACCTCAATATAATAAACCATAAACCTTCCACCATTTACCAGTAACAGACTAAATCTGACAAATGGAGACACCTAAACCCAAATGCATAAAAACACAAAAAAAAATCTAGACAACTTTAGATACCTGACAAAGAGTCGCGACATTCATAGAATTAGCTCATTCTGAATTATGTTGTCTAAATAATTAATATTCTGAACCAACATTCAATTTAGTAATATCCCCATTGTAGCTTAAGATAAGTTATTATCATGTACAAATACCATGTGTAGTCAATTCCTAATTTTTGTTAAATCCTTGATTCTATATTTTTTATTCTATATGTGTGAAATTTAGTACATTTTTTAATTCTTATTTCTGTATTTTCGTCCTCTTCTTAAAGTTTTTTTTCCAATTTCTTTTTTGCACTGTGTACTTGTTTTCTGTTCTGCTGCTGTAACAACTTCATCTTATCTCATTTTTATCTTATCCCATCGTATCCTAATGGGTTTGTTTGGTACTTTATTTTGAAATATGTTCCCTGACATGCTTGTATTTTTGTCAGGAGTCAGCAGTACTTTATTTGTCATTAGAATTGTTACATCTGGTCTGATGTGAACTTGACTAATTTAATGTGGTGTAGTTCTGCGCTGTGGCCCCCAGAGGGCAGGGAGCACCGGTAAACTGAGATGGAACCACTTTTTCAAAATAAACAGCCGTCAGTCTCCTTCACCCTGCAAAGAAAAGAACAAGTAAACAAACATTAAATGTTAGAAATCTGTTAACCACCACAGAAGAAGAAGAACACCTTTGGCAGCACCAGCACCACTAAACTGGCTTTTCTGAATATTTTCATTTTAACATTTAAACAGTTGTTTTTAACCCAAATGTTGTTGTTTACTTGCTAACTATAGGAACAATTACATTTACTTTAATAATACACACTAAAAAATGATGGATTGTTTTAACCCAGAACTGCATAAAAAATAACCTACTACATGCTGGGTTAATTTAACCCTGTAAAATGGATGTAAAACAACTAAATTTAGAGTAAACACCATTACATTTTGGGTATGAACAATTTACTGGGTATAAAACAAAAATATTCACTAAAAACAACAAAGTGTTGAGTAAAAACAAAAATGTTTCTATATACAGTCCGTGTCGTCACCCTAGATATGATACCAACATACAACTCAGCAATATCCCCACTGTAACTTAAGTTATTATCATATAGGACTACAATGTGTTGCTTCAATTCCTCATTTCTGTGAAATCCTTGGTTCTGTATTTTTAACCTATATGCATGAAATTGTGTATATTTTTTGTGAAATCCTTATTTCTATTTTTTTGTGTTTTTGTCCCTTTTTTTTTTTTTTTTTCTATTTATTTGCACTTTGTACTTATTTTCTGCTCTGCTGCTGTGACAAAATAATTTATTTGATCTTATCTTATTTTTATCTTATATTAATGCTTTCGTTTTGTAATTTATTTTTGAAATAATTTCCCGGACATGCTTGTATTTTTGTTACGTTTGCTGTGACGTTAGCTTGACTAATTTAATACGGTGCAGGTCTGCTCTGTGACCACCAGAGGGCAGTGAGGACCCGTAAACTGAGACACCACTGGTTCAAAATAATCATCCATCGTCTTCCTACACCCTGCAAAAAAAAAAAGAAGTAAACAAACATACAACTCAGCAATATCCCCACTGTAACTTAAGTTATTATCATATAGGACTACAATGTGTTGCTTCAATTCCTATTTTTTGTGAAATCCTTGGTTCTATATTTTTTTCCCTTTTTTGTTAGTTTTTTTTCTATTTATTTGCATGTGCTGCTGTGACAAAATGATTTATCTGATCTTATCTTATTTTTATCTTGTCTTATTTTTTTTACTTATATTATTTGATCTTATTTTGATCTTATCTTAATGCTTTCGTCTTGTTGTTTATTTTGAAACAATTTCCTGGACATGCTTGTATTTTTGTTACGTCTGCTGTGACGTTAGCTTGACTAATTTAATGTGCTGCAGGTCTGCTGACCACCAGAGGGCAGTGAGCACCGGTAAACAGAAACATCACTGGTTCAAAATAATCATCCATCGTTTTCCTTCGCCCTGCAAAAAAGAAAAGAAAAGAAGAAGTAAACAAACATTAAACATTAGAATCTTTGAACCACCACAGAAGAAGAACACCTGAGGCAGCACTATAGTTGCATAAAATAGTTCTACTACCAGTAGTAGAACATGTAGTATTACATCTACAGCCGTCATTTCCTCTGGTCGCAGTGACAAACGTATTATCACATCCTGCCTATACTTTCAAAATAAAAGTAACTTGACGTATGATTGTGGAGGGAGCGTCCTGTCACGGTTATTTTGCTGTGAAAGGTCAGCACTGTGATCACTAGTTAGTGTAAGATCACCAGACTCTCCACTGTGTGGTTCACAATCAGGAGTGGACCAGAGGGGAGAGACCGCTTCACTCAGGCTGCTGGTTCAAGTCCACACTGCTCGAGAGCTACTAAATAGCTACCCGCTAACTCAGCTGTTCTCCGGAGGTAAGAGGCAGGTTAGCTAACGAAGAACTAATGCTAACTGCTGTCAACTTGTTGTCAGTGTTGTGTATTCATGTTGTTGTTGGTACAGTTGGAACATCATGGCGTAGTTTGTGTGTTAGCTGTTAGCTGTAACTCTATGACCAGGATTAGCTTGGTTTAACCTACTTTTAAAACCAGTTAAATACTCTTACAATTAACTGGAAACTTGTCATTTACAGAGACTCGTCAGTTTAGTAACAGGTTACCTGTTTCTGAGTGGTGTAGTATTACCTCTGGTTGTTTATAAGGCTCAGTTATGTAGGTAGTAGAATATAAGGAGTATAACTTGTAGTCTAAATGTTAAAAGTTGGGTTTATTACAGGGTCAGTGCAGAGGAAAAACTAAGAACCAGGTTAAATTTCACAAAAAATAACTATCAGTATATTAACAATGACAATTTTCAAGAAGAATTATTAAAATAAAAACTATTGTGTTTCTATCTGTGTGTAAATATATCTTTATTTACATTGTGCTCAGCTACTAAGTGTGCAAATAGAGAAGTGATTTGTAACAAGAATCATAACAAAAGTAAAACAACATGTTGCACACTGATGACCTGTAATACTGTACTGAGCAAGAATCTATTGCATGGTGCTGTTCAATGTAAAGTATTGTGGGTCAAAGCTATTTTTGTCTTATTGTCTGTGTTGTATATTTGTTGTACAATGTAGTAAATTGTCAATAATTGTAACCTGTTCAGGGGGAATGGAGAAAGCAAAGCAAGACGCTTTTGATAATGCTCGACTTCAGGTGATCAAAGATGGCTACGAGAGGGCCTTTGAGTGTATCAACAAAGGACTCACAGCAGATGAAGCTGGAGACACGAAGCAGGCCCTGGAGCTCTACAAGCGAGGGCGGCAGCACCTCCTCAGGGCCATCAGCGTGCCTTCCCAAGGAGACGAGTGTGGCGGCAGCTCCTGGCAGTCAGCCAGAGAGATGCAGCAGAAGATGGAGGAGACGCTGAATAACATCACCACTCGCCTGGCCATACTAGAGACCAGCGCTGACCTCGGATCTGTGCCCACACTGACCTCTGACCCTGGTTCTACAGACCAGTCTGCAGATGGTCTTTACCCAAAACTGCCCACCAAAGAGAAGCCAGAGAGACCAAGTCCACCAAACCTACTTTCTGCTAATGGCCAGCCTGCTGGAGCTGTGGGAGGCAGGCCCGTCAGCAGCGGTGTGGGGCTCCCTCT
>OOFC01033938.1:14985-34761 GCA_900323345.1 Pseudochromis fuscus | reverse complement strand
GGGCTCCCTCTGTCACCCACCAGGCAGCCTGTGGGTCCAGCCGAACAGCCGCCAGCTTACTCTGCTCAGGCGGCTGACGGCCACCTATCAATCTCATACGGCACCGATTCAGGGGAGCTGTCACTGGTTGGAGATGAGTTCTACAGTCGTACTAACGCAACACCATCTCCTCAGAGTGTGGGTGAAGATGGAGAGGAGCTGCTTTACATTCCTCATGGTGTACAGATATTTTTTGTCACACCTGAGGGTGAGGTGAGCGCTCCATCGTACCCAGGTTACCTTCGCCTGGTGAAGTTTACCAGTGATCACGCTGACAGAACGCCCGCTCGACCACCAGCTTTTCTGCAGGTAAGAGAACACACTGAACCGCAACACTCAATCACTTTCTAGTACAAAGCCTCAAAGGATAAGATAAGCCACCCCCGTGTCTCTTGCAGTACGTGTCAGTGAAATGTCATCACTGCAGAGTCACCGGCTTCCTTTGGTCTATTTTTTTGCCCTTTAACCTGATTTTGTAAGATGTTTGCTCAGATTTCTTTTACTGTCATCAACAGTTAATGATAAGTATCCTTTGCCCTGTGGACTCGATCATGTGAGTGTGGATCACCTCATGCCCTTAATCCCAGTGGGTTTGTGGCTATGATGTCATCCTCCGGGGAATCCCAGATCAGGAGTGGATCTGGCTCGGAGTTGGAAGAAGGTGGTGCTGTGGTCATGCCCCTTTTATTTATTTATTTAGTTTTATAGGATGTGGGTGTAATAATGTGCCACATTATAAAATAAACCTTTGCCCTGCAGGGCATTACAACTTTCTAACCGGAAACATACATTTGTGTTAAAGTATATTTATTTAAATAACTAAAGGACTAAAAATAGACACAGATACCTGCTCCCTGCAATAAATCAGGCATTTATTATGTTAACCATGTCTATTTTTTCTAAAACAATGATCAATAGTGGATTCACAAGGACAATTAAATGTCATTATCCTGTGTCCATACACTCCACATTGCTGCTACCAGCCATCAGTGATGTCATCGTCTGTCTGTGACCGAGCGGTCCAGCGTTTCACATCTGGTTAGTGATGTGAATTATCCAGTTAAAGACCTGCACCGATCAACTGGTGCATCATCCCGTGGTGTTTCCACTGTGGGTGAGTCACCCTGGAGTAAATCTGCTGTTGCACTTCACATTGATCAGGATGCTGCTGATACTATTTCTGCTTTGAGATCATTTAATACTGAGAACTGCAGAGGAAGAGCTCAGGAACAAATCAACCAACGCACAGCTTTGCTTTGTCCAGGTCTTTGAAACACTGTTTGTTTTTAATAAACGTGAAGGTCAAACAATCACTACAAACAGTTAGAAGATAAGAAACTGATTATAGCCTCATATACGCCGCAGCTTTTGTTCCTGTTTTATTCTTCTGAATCATTACCTTCTGGACTTTGTGTGCAGTTTATTTTCATGTTGTGTTTTTTGGAAATCTTTTGATCTTCTGTCCTTTCTGATGCTTCTCGGTCATGAGAGTGAAATTTGACTCTTCATTGGGGAATTTCCCAGGTGTTATTGCCAGTGGGTGACATCAGTGAATCACATGAGTGCAAGTAATTATATAAACCCTGCTTAGACTGCTATGCCCTGTAATCCAGTTAGACATGCAGCAGTCAGAGGACAACAGTGTCCTCTGGTTTGTCTTCTTCACACAGTTCACTGTGTTGCACCCAACACTCATTTCCGGGTTACATTTGACCTCTTTGTTCTCTTAAGTTTCATTTAAACACATTAATCCTTTGGGATGTGACACATCATCATGACACTCCACATTTTTAAATCAGTTTTCCAGCTGCTTGTCTACTTCCTGTTGCTTGTTTGCAGGTGTGTGACTGGCTGTATCCCCTCATGGCCATGGACTCCCCGGTGCTGCAGTGTAACACCGGTGTGTTCATGTTTCCGGACATGATGGCTCCAGCTCCAGGTTATTATGTGGGCGTGGTCTTATCCTCCGAGCTCCCGGCTGCAGACAGAGAGCTGTTCCAGGACCTGCTGTCCCAGATGACAGACCTCAGAGTGCAGGTCAGTAGTTTAGTGAAGTCAGGACACGTTTTCACATTATTTGGATAAACAGATGAAAATGGGACCAAGATATTTGATTAGATATATTTATAATACAGCTTCATATCATCTCCTCTCCCTCTGTTTACAATAAGTATTTCATGTCAACAAAGAATTGTGGCACAGGCCCTTTCAGCAAATCCTCTTGTACCAGCAGGGGAAGCAGCTATTTTTAGTAAATGACAGTGTGATTGCAGCTCTCCGGCCTGATCGCTCCATAATTTTCATGCCTTCAGCTGCTGATTTAAAAAGTGTTTTCCATGCTGAAGCATCCATCAGGGTGACCACCGACATATATATTCCCCCACACACAAATATTTTCTGTGTTGAAATTCAGTTGACAGTGCAGTTGTTCTTCAGCTTGTGATTTCTCTGCTGCTGTGCCGTCCCTGAACGCCCTTCACTCTCCTCCGAGTTGATTGTCACAGATTTTGCAAGCGTAGAAAAACACTGCAAATATTAAATAGCTGCTGCATCCACAATTCTTTGAGGATTCAGAAACTTTCTGTTGCATTACCCTGGCACCAAACTCCCGCTGCTGCTGCTTACTTCTGATCTGGCACCCTTCCCCACGTTACCCCTTGCCTCAGCATTGTGGGGATTTGACACAGACAGGTGAGCAGAATTAATCAGTTATAATGCTCTTATCTGGAGCAACCTCAGAGCTCCAGCTGAAAGACGAGAGCCAGTTCAGACAATATGGTTCAGTACGATGCCAATCAAGGTCATTTTTAGTGTGTGCACCGAGGCTGGTTATCTTCGCTGATGGTCCTGATATCTCGTCGGATAGTAAGCATTTTTGTGTTGTTTTCATTTTTGGACCAAGTGGATAATTTGAGGTTTTTCAGCTCAAAGCTTTCTGCCTGCACAGACATTAAACAAGCAGTGCATTGTAATGAGAAGCAGAGAATGAGAGGAGGTATTGTGAGCACTGGGAGGTTACTTGGAGACGAGCATCTGAACGGAGATGAGCACAGCTTGCACAGTGACAGACAAGTTATCCAAAAGAGTTTGACTGACAAGTTGTTCTTACTCTCAGCCCACGTTGTCTATCTTCAGGCAGCTAACCGATGTGTTTCTACGATCAGGCTCCAGATGAAGCTGCAGACACCATTAATCTCAGTCAGAAGGTGTCTATCGCTACACCTGAGGACGCTGCACCAGCAGCCACCGAGGAGGAGAAAGCTCTGCCCGAGTGGAGTGAAAAGGTGGCGAATGGGATCCTGACAGGTGAGGTCACATCCTGCGTTTAAAGCTGAACACACTTTACAGATGAGGTTGTGTTTCCCCTGTTTATGCCCCGTGTGCTCCTGTCAGGTGCTTCCTGGTTGAGCTGGGGTCTGGTGAAGGGAGCGGAGTTCACAGGCAAGGCCATTCACAAAGGTGCATCTAAACTCCGGGAACACATCACTCCGGAGGACAAACCGGCCCACGTCAGCCCCACGGTCACCAAAGGCCTCCATGTTGCCAAGCAAGCAACGGGCGGGGCCGTCAAAGTCAGCCAGTTCCTAGGTGATGACGTCATCTTCAGTCAGCGTGTTTTTCTGACCTTGTGTGGTTACTTGGCAGCGGACGTCTAACTGAGTAATGCTGTGTTGCCGCAGTGGATGGAGTGTGCGCCGTCGCCGGCTGCGTGGGGAGAGAGTTGGCGCCGCATGTGAAAAAACACGGAGGCAAGCTGATCCCAGAGTCCATGAAGAAAGACAAAGATGGACGTTCCAACATAGACGGAGCCATGGTGGTGGCTGCCAGTGGTGTGCAAGGTAGAGCACAGGACACTTTGTATCCCCTCGGTTTGATTTCACATCATATTAAAGAGGTTTTCTCCCAGGCTTTGCGACCATGTGGACCGGTTTGGAAACGGCAGCAAAGGACATCACCACGAGCGTCGCATCAGAGACAGTCACCACCATTAAACATAAGTAAGTCTCCTTCTGTATTAAACTCCCTGTCTGATCACTGTCACTTGCTCAAATAGACAGTAATTCATGTTTTTTGCACCACACTGCTGGTTTTTCGTGTGTTTGCTGATGACTTCTTGCTTTATACAAACAAAACCACACGTGCACTCATTTGTGTTCCTCTTCGATTTGCTTTGCAGATTTAGGGGTCTACAAAACATCTTTGACCCACCTATTGAGAAGAAGTGTAATTCTTTGTGATTGTGCTGTTTAACTCTTTGTACCACTAATCACAAACACAACCCTCTCTGAGTTTTCTGCTGCACCACCTCCTTCCCTGTGCCACTTCACACCAGGTGCTGCTTTCACTGATTTCTGAAAACTAGAAGTTTCATAATTGACAATGTTTCTGTCCCGCCTGCTCTTATATCTTCCCATATGCACTGGACTGGTGCTGATGATGATCTACACAGCAGAGTCGATTATTGATTTCTGTGAATTAGGATTATTTACCACAGGATGCATCAGGCCTTTGTGGAAAATCATGAGCAGAACCACATCAGTGCAGTGTTTAATTTACAGGCTCACATGTGGTGAAATATCTCGATTTGAAAGGTGTTTTTCAACCAAATTTGACAGTTTGGGTTTGTTTTTTTTTGGTCGGGGGGTCAAATAAAATCAGATCATGGCAGACAGAAATCTCTTCATTTTCAGATTGTGCACTTGCATGGGCGTAATCTTCACTGTAATTCACATACAGCATGGCATCTTTGCAATCCTCGCACTGCATATTAATTCATTCTCCCCCAAATCCTCTGTCTCCCGCCTCCCGCCTCTCACCTAATCTGACCACGATGAAGGTACGGGGCGGCAGCGGGACAGGCCACAGACCACGCCGTCAACTCCGCCATTAATGTGGGTCTCACTGCCTTCAACATCGACAACCTGGGGATCAAAGCCGTGGTGAAAAAGACTGGGAAACACACGGCTCAGGCCATCCTGGAGGACTACCAGCTCCAGGAGAAACCAGAGAGCGGGAAGCAAGTGGAGAAACTGGAGAAATAACTTGTAGTGTCCTGCCTCATTTCTTCAGCACTGCCTTAACACATAATCTGTATTTTCTGATAAATAAATCTATATTTCATAATCATTATTTATAAAACATTCTATATTTGCAAGATATCTGTTCTATGCATATCTTATAGTTTGATACAGCTGCTAAGCACTTTGATTTTTATGTAATATAAGGTAGATGGACCTAAATGTGGAGCAACAGCAGATTATATAATCCAGACCAAAACATTAATTTATACAGTATATTGATGCACAATTTAATATTCAGGTATTAAGATGCAACATAACAGTTTAACAGTGATATTTGTTTTAGGATTGCTCTTCAGTAAACACTGGATTCTTTACAGTCTTCATGAAGTATGTGTGTGTGTTTTTCTCTGGTTTGATAAGAATAAAGTATTTACTTTAAAGATGAAATAAAATAATCTGAGTCAGTATCTTCAGACATAGTTCACAGAATATTGTTAACTGTGGAGTTTAAATGTCAAGGTGTCGCTGCTACTGACTGTGCCTGCAAATATCAAAGGACAAAGATCTAACATTTTGTAAGATGTATTTTTGTCGACCCTCAGAGCAGCTCTCCTGTGTTCCTGTGATTGTGAGTGAAATATTACTGCCTTTCACCTGACGGGTCTAAAACTGTAAATGTTTGTGTCCTGCTACAATCTGCTGTGCAGCTGTTTATTTATCAGGTAAATTGTGGCCACTTAGTTTCATAAAAATCTGGATATCTATTCTGTGATGTGTGAAAACATTTAACAAAACCAAGTCTATTGTTAAGGCCTCAGGTCATTGTAACATTATTACACTTCCATCAAACCATCCATCTGAAAGTTGTTTCCACCATGAAGTGTTCATTTTAAAATTTATCAAAATAAAATGTTGAGTTTACTGGGTAACAAGTATGTATTTTGTATCAGATGGATCAGAGCAGGAAAACTATTGATTTTTATTCCACATCAGTTTCCAGTTAATGTGTAAAAACCAGTAGATCCATCAGCCTAATACTTCCATCTAGTGGCTAAATGTTTTATCGCTGCCATCTGACACGTGAATGAAACTGTAAAACACTTTTAATAGAAGTATGATATCAATGCAAAGCTTCTGGTATTAGAGGTGAACACTGGCTTTGTGAATGTAGTATTCTCAGTTCAAAGAAGTATTTTTTCAACTGCAAAACAGAAGTCCAATGATTTCCCAGCTCTTGCTATTTGATGACGTAACATTTCTCTAGTGGGAAATACATAATCATTCACTTACAAACTAAAGACATTCACTGCTGCCATATTTGATGTATTTATTTGAAAATGTCATCTGTAACATTCTGACAAAAACTGAAAGTGCTTTTACTGAATCAGAGGAAAATAACCTGAAATTATATTTAATAAGGTTTGCACACTATGCTACACACAGACTGTCCATATTCATAGATGTGTACTCCACACTGAGCTACTGTGTAAACCTTAAAAGAACAGAAGTAATATCTCTACATCTATTTCTAATAACTGACCATTCAAATCTGCAACTATGCTGCATATCGTGAGTGACATGTAAAATCATAATGTTAGCGTGACCCTGTTTCAGATGAAAGAACAATGTCTACAAGGTTAGCATCAGGCAGACACAGATTACCACTGCTGTCCAAAAGCAGATCCAGCCAAACAGGACTGTCCACATCACAGTGACTGTCTGTCAGAGGACTGCTGCTCCAGAGCTCGCTCTCCTGGACCGGTCCAGCATCGCACACAGATCCCGACACTGGACCAGTTCCACTTTCACCAGTCGGGTCATCAGTGCCTGAGGTTGCACTTTGAAATTCAGGGTTGGGGAGTTTGTTTGTAAAATGTTCTGCTGGGACAACCAGAGGTGAATCAATTGGACTTTGTTCGGACGATACGATGAAATCTGTTACAGCACTTTGTTCTAGTGGGCTGTAGGCTTGGCCCAAACTAACTGATGGGAAAACAGCCGGCTCCACCGGGCCAGACATGACATCCCAGAACATATGGCTTGAAGATGGATCCGGTCCCAGCTGTGGTAAAAAAGTGTGACTGATGGTTTCTGGGGTGAAAGCAGATGAAGTGGAGTTCATAAACGCAGAGGTTGGGTTGATGCCGTTGTTTTCCACAAACTGAAAAGAGGCAGAGAAGAATTGATCCTGGCACACTGGCAGCATTTGTCCACGGGGAACAGTCGATTTGTCCAGCAGTATTGGGGGGGCATGCACTGTGGTCAGGCTGTCAGCTTGACGAAGCATCTGAGCTGTTGTCAGAGGAATGGTTACTGTGTTGGATGGCTGAATTATATTCTGCTGAGTGCATCTCTCGGAGACATTATCTGGAAAGAAAGTGAAATGTTAAACTTGAGATTTAAAAAAATATATATGTATAGAAAATGTATGAGTAAGTAAACACACCCTATAAAATGTTGGGTTGTTTTGACCCAAAATGGAGGTAAAAACAATAAAATGCTGCGAAAAAACTTAAATATTGGGTAAAAACAACTAAAATTATATAGAAAAAATTAAAATGTTGACAAAAACACAATGTTGGGTTACTATTGACTTAGTTCTGGGTTAAAACAACCCAACATAAACATATATAAATAAGTGTAATACCCTCATTTGACTTCTTATCAGCTGGCTTCGCTCTCTGTGAGGTGTTTCTCTTCAGCCTGACTGTTCTTCTGAGGAGGGAAGAATATTTTTCCATTAACACTCATTAAAAACTTTAAGTTAAAAATGGATCTCCCCACCTGACCCATCTGTGGGACTGTTCATACCGTTTCTTCTGTGATCTCTGCACGTTGCTCCACGAGCTGCTCGCATTCTTCTCAACTGCTTTATTAATCTGAGAAAAACAAGAAATCAAGTCATTAAAATTCCCACAGCTTCTTTCAGTGCTGTTGTCTGGATGCACTCAACCTACTTTAGACAGAATATTTGGAGGCAGAGTTTCCTGCAGGTAGCTTATATACTTTGCAGTGAGCTCTAGTGTGGTTGCTGTGTCTAACTGACCATCGACGAATGGCAGGAGTTCACACAGGCGTTGGCAAGATGTTGTGATTTGAAGCCTGGGAACACATTCAAATAATTACATTAGACTAAATGTAAATAGGTTGTGAGTTATTGTTGACAGTGTCACAACATAACACTGTTCATAATGCACCAGACAAACAGGAGTTTTAGCAGATAACCATCGTTAGTCCAAGTCCAACCTCCGTCTCTGTTCCTTGTGACAATGAAGAGAAGTCTGGAGCTCACTTTTCTGCACAGCAGAGGGGCAGCGCCTCTTCCCTTTACAAGGTTTATCTTCTGGTTCATCATCAAACCTGAGGACAAACAGACGTCTTCACTACACTCAGTTATATCTTCTTTGGATTCAAAACATTTGATTTGCATGTAAAGGTAAATGAAAATGGTGTTTTCTTACTGCTCCAGTGCTGAAGTTTCATTCGTTTGGAGACATTTGCTTCCAGGTTTGTCTAGAAAATGTGCATCAGATTCTTTATATGTGATTATACACCTGATGAGCTTTGTAGGTTTTACATTCTCATCATAAATAATTAGTGAAACTCTGAGAAAAGCTAGGAACATGCTTTCTTTAAAAGGATACTCTAAAGTGTGCAGTAGGTAAAAGTCTTTAAATTAACAAGCAAACTAACTTTGTCTATTATGTTAGAACCTTTCAGTTGGATAGCCTGCTCAGCAAACTAACTTTCTTCCAAACCTCGAGGTTAACAAAGTCATGTCTGGACCACAGCCCAATAATAATGTAACTGTTGGCATCAGGTTGAACATTGTTTTTTAGAAATGCTGACAGACATTAAAGTGAGGCCTGTGTCCACAGACCTGCAGCTCAACACGTCCACACGGTGACAGTCTGCTGTGAAGATTTTATATGAAAATGTGCAAATTACCCATTACGTGGTCTTCTGATTACACTTAAGTGACGCCAATTAGTTTCTGTTTGTAACTTTCATTCAGTCCCTCACGCGGTTTTTACGCACAAGATGTCCGACTGTTAATTACACACATCACCCGCACGTGTGTTTCCAGACAGGTCAGATACTGGGACGGATCGAAGGGACAGCTGCAACATTATGTGGTTTGCTCGGCTACAGTCTGTGGATTTTAAGACAACAACAACAACAACAACAACAACAAACCCAACAACAACAACAAGACGTAAACAGTCGGTTGCAATGTTTGAAGCAGCATGCTAACTTTAGCGTTACATGAAAACAAGATGGCTACATGTCTGGTAAGTTCATTACTAAACGAAACATGCTACGAAGTTACTTTGACTCTTTGTGTTGTTTGCTAGTTTGAGTTACTTTAACGCTGTCAGTTTGTTTGCTAGATACACGGACGCTAACTAGCAATTTGCATGTTTGGCTAGCAAATGTTTGCTGTTGTTGTCATAGCCCCCATCACTTTTCCATTTGTCAATAAAAGTATTAGGATCTTTCTAGTACGGAAGCCATAAAAGGACATAATTGTATTTTATTTTCTCCCTTTATATGATAATTTTTCTCTTTCTCGAGAAAATAACGACATCAATTTCTAATCTAGAGAAAACAACATAAATTATTATTCATTTTCTCGAGAAAACTATCAGTAAATCGAGAGCTGGATAAAAAAAATACCGAAATCAACTCGTTATTACGGCAAAACGGAGAAAATAAAAATATTTAATTATGTCCTTTTAGGGCTTCCGTAGCATTCAAAAAGCGTTTACTAGCAAACGAGAAGAGCTTGAGGAAGTGTTTTTTTCACAATAACAAAACAATGCGAAGTAAATGTTGAAGCAAGAAGTGTGCACTTCACTCTGGAAAAGTATCTGCATGATACAACAGCCATACAAAGGTAACACACTAGTTCATTTTTTTGTCTTATTTGTCTTATATTATTTGTCTTATATGTGCAAATATACATGCATAGACTTTATGTTAGAGGTAGTGGGTCAGGTGTCCGGATAAACACATGTTGAAGCATAAGAGTTTTAGAAAGACAATAAATAATAATTTTATTAATAGCAATAATGCGTACATATACAAAAATACCGGGGGATCTTGATGTAGCTCGATCTCAAAGTGAACGCGCATTATTAGATTATTAGGGTTTCTGTGAGTGTGCGCGCTCTCGTGCACGAGCAGGGCTGACACCAGAGCGGGTCCGGTAAATCACTGCAATGGAGGAGGAGGAGGAGGAGGAGGAGTAGGGGAGGGTGGAGGACACCGGCTACAGCCCTGCCTCCAATCTGCATGTGAGCACACGGCAGGAGAGGCAGAGCAGCATCACAGGGCAACAAAGGGACGCATGGTTCATCCCAGGCTTCATATAAATAAAAGATTATTGGAAAACGCGTTTGATTACATCGGTTCTCACCTAACAAGGTAAGAGGGGTTCCACCGAAACTAGAAAATCCTGTTTAATGCCGTTTTCTTGCTATGTGTGTTTTTAACCTTTCAATAGGCAAACAGCCAATCTGTCTGATAACAGGCTTATACTGTTAATGGTGTATTATCTCCTGCTAGTGTGTGTGTGATTTTTGTCAGATTGAATGAAGATACACCAGGGAGCATGAAATGGGTGTGACATGTTACTTCATATTGTGTTTATGAGCAGCAGTTGCAGCAGCAAAGCTTGTGTCAGGTGCTCTAATAAATAATGTAGGTGCAAGTTAAAGAGCTAATTATGAGCATTGTGTTTATATGATTTAGAGTGTGATAGTACTACACAGTCATGGAGCTGGAGCACTTTGATGAGCGGGACAAGGCTCAGAGATACACCCGAAGGGGCTCCAGAGGGAACGGGCTCCCCAGTCCCACTCATAGCGCCCACTGCAGCCTGTACAGAACCAGGACGCTGCAAGCGCTGAGCTCAGAGAAGAAGGCCAAGAAGATCCGGTTCTACCGCAATGGGGACCGGTACTTCAAAGGGATTGTGTACGCCATTTCTCAGGAGAGGTTCAGGTCTCTGGAAGCACTCCTGGCTGACCTCACTAGATGTCTGTCAGACAATGTCAACTTGCCCCAAGGGGTGCGAACCATTTATACCGTTGATGGGGTAACGAGGATTACCAGCATGGACCAGCTGGTGGAAGGTGAGCAGGGCTCCTGAATGCATGTTTGATATAGATTTAGTATGAGTAACATAGGATATTATGTCCATGCTGATACAGATCGAAACAGAAAACATGACTTCTTGCCTTGAAGAGCAGAAATGCCTTTCTATATTGCTTTCTTTGCTTTCAATATGTGTGTCTTTGCTGTTATTTGTAAGCTAATAGAAACTCTGTTCACGCCTCTTGATTTTCTGCAGGCGAGAGCTATGTCTGTGCATCCATAGAGCCCTACAAGAAGCTGGAGTACACAAAGAATGTAAATCCCAATTGGGCAGTTGGTGCGAGGACTGCTGTGTCTGTCCGTGATCCCTCTTCTCTTGGAAGTGCCAAGGCTGGATCTCCAGAAACCAGAGAGAGCAAGGACTTCATTAAGCCCAAACTGGTGACGATTGTCCGCAGTGGAGTAAAGCCCCGTAAGGCCATAAGGGTCTTGCTCAACAAGAAGACCGCACACTCTTTTGAGCAAGTCATGACTGACATCACAGACGCCATTAAGCTGGACTCTGGAGTCGTCAAGAGGCTGTATACTGTTGATGGCAAGATGGTAAGTGTCCAGTTGTCTTCCAGATGGTGAAAACCTACACCTGTGTACACATTTTCAAAGACTTAATATTAGCAAAACATTTAAATTAGCAGTTGACTTTGAAAGTATAAAGCACAAAAAATGGCCTTTGTAAGTGGATAGATAAAACGATTCTTCAATTACTTGAGAAAGTAAAAGACAATAACATAATGTAGAGAGTAAAATAATTTAGTTGTGTGTGTGTAATTGTACTGTCTTGTGGTCCCAAGCATAGCATCTAAATTTCATATTAGGTTTTATGGCTACAGCACTTGTTTGTATTTCTTTCAGTGCTCTCCTCGGGATGAAGAATGAAACACTCGCTCACTAGCTGCACAGAGCACACAGCCATTCAGGACACAGTTCATTCAAACCAAGTTAAAGCTGCATAAGTAGCTTGATGAACTATTTAGGATATTTGGTTAAGTCGTATACCTCCTGATTGGTTGCAGTAGATCAAGATGTTACATTAATGTCTACTTATTCCAGACTACAGCCCTGAGATTGAATGTTTGTATTTAAAAATTACAGATGAAAGCAAAGCAGCCAGAGCAGCCATAAGTGCTGTATACCTTAGAGAGGGCAATTACCTTGTGCCTTCCTCTCCACCACTTATACATTAATTGCACACAAGTGGTAAAGAGGGTGGGATGCTTTTGAAGATAAGTCAAAGGAGACTGGCACGGCCATTGCACATCAGCGCGCTCGTTGGTTTAATTCTGCACATGAGGCAGAGATGGTCCACACTTGCAAAGGGTTTTTGAGGAAATGAAAGTTCGCCTCTGATATTAGAGGTGGTCTGCTCTGTTCTTCATTCATCTCTCTTAGAATTACTTCCTTACACGACGAGGGAGATAACCCAGCAGGTTCAAAACCACCGGGGAATATTTGCTAAATGTATTACGAGAATTAGGTTTCTAGGACTCTGTCTCATGTTCCAACCAACAGGAGCACATTATTAAATAGATGTTCACCTCACCATATCAGACAGGCAATCTGATCAGTGGCTTGAAACCTGAATAGAAAGCTACTCTTGTTGTTGTGTCCAATATATCTGCATTGAATTTAACTTTCTGGAGATATTTTCATTTTATTCTTTGACATAGTTGTTGATGTAAATACCTTTTACCACAGCATACTTTACATAACATTTTTTTTGGGAAACTGGGTGGATGTGGGCTTTGCTTCATGTGCTGAACAATATTTAAGTTGCAACTGAAGATCCTGCAAAAAGTCAGCTTTTTATATAAACCCATTAAACTCTTATCACGTGCACTCTGTAGTAGAACCCTCATTACTTTTTTGCTGTGATGGTTTCTATGGTGAAATGGTTTCCTGGGCTGGTTGCTAAGGAACAGCCTCTGCGGCAGAGCGGTGCAGTAGTGATGTCAGAACTGTAGGTGTATTGTGAGAGGGCTCGCAGATGCTGTGCTCGGTCTGTCAGCCTTATTATACACACGGCGGCACGATGGAGCACATGGCTGAGGTTTAATCCCAGGATGGGATGCTTTGTGTGATGCTGGGAAGAGGAAACAGTTGGGGGATTGTACACCAGCAAACAAATCTGCCCTCACAAATCCTTATTGTTGTTTTAGGAATCAAGATTGAATCACAAAATGCAAATAGTCCTGAAATTTGCTGTAGATTAAAGTTAGATGCTCACCCCTGTAAACTATGAGAAGATGTTAGTTTGGGCTTTTTGTCTGTGGTTCTGCCAGTCACATCTATATTGTAGTGGTTTTAACTTGAAGTCTGCCCTTCTAATAAGCTGCTTGTGTTACATGCCTGGCAGTGTAGCTCTGTGCCACAGTTTCTCCACTTTTTATGCTGTTTGGCATGTTGTGCCTCCAGATGGCTGAATAAACACCCGTTGGCATCGAAGGGCTCATTTTCATGGCTGTTTAACCTTTTGGTAAATGACTTGCTTATGTTTTTGGTCCTTAAACAGGCAACATAAAAAATTCTAGCAAGTTTGTTTTTATTAAAGTTTCCACACACAACCGTCTGACTGTGTGTTGGTGGGATTACTGCTTTTTGCACATTTGTTATTTAATGTACTGGTGATTTTCTTGCTGCATTTTATATGTTAGAATTTTGATGGTATTCTCCACATCCCCGTTGCTGATATCTCTGCAAAAGTAATGGAAAGACTTTTGTAATTTTGGTCTGTTTCGGAGTCATGTGTGACGTTTATTAGTGGATCTGGTTTGTGGCTGGTTCTGCACGATGGCTGTGATCCCTGGATACTGCTGAGTCACCCTGTGAGGTGTTGCTCTGCCATTAAGGTCAGGTTTAACTCGGCCAAATGGACACAACCAAGTTAATGTTCCTGGGCTGCACTTCCTCAAACACAGATGAACGTGATTAAGAAAACGAGCATTATCCACACTGCAAGTGGTAGAAATATAAAGTGAGGTGCAGATGGAGAAGTGGACACAGACAGAGCCCTCGGAGGCAGGGAAACATGCCATGGCCTGTGTGACACTGATATTATGTGAGGGCTGTAGCAAAGAGTATTTGCATGACTTATGAGTAGGTCTGAGGAGACTTGAACCACAGCGTTCCCGTCCCCGCTGTAACGGATATGGCTCTGCACTGTAATTGTATTATGCACACTGCTAACTTCTCTGTGTGTTGGAGTCAACACTTCTTGTTGAAATGGATGTCAACAGCCACCCGAGGACAGAGCTTGGCTTCACGTCAGTGCATGAAAGCAGAGGCTTAATCCTCCACAGTAAAATTATGTATCAGTAGATGTGATTAAACGCCCCATTCATGCTTTAGAAATTAGATACAGAGTTGAAGTGCTTATGAGATTTATGGTGCCCTGTGTGCCAGAGAGCAGAACCTAACGTATGGTTTCCAATTCATTTCTTCATGATGACCTTCACTCTGTCATTTCCTTGTTGGGCCTGGACGTGGCCACAATTAATCTCTTTTGGTTTCTGCTCGTACCACAGTTGCAGACTGCTTAATGGCTTCTTGCAAAATCAACTGTGTGCATTTAATTTATTTGATAAGATGACACATTTTATTTTTGTTGTTGTAAATTTAGATCTGCTGCTTTACATGCAGTTGTACCATTTCTTTTTAATGTAAGAAATATATATTATTGCAGATGAGGGACGTTCTCCAAATGACTTTTTTTAAATATATATATAAAAGGAGAAACATTAAAAGAGAGAGTGTCTGGCTTTCCTCTCACCTACTGCTGTGACTTGGCTGTTAACTACAAAGCAGTGTCCTGCTCCGGTGCCAGTGCATTTGTTATAAAAGTTTTTATTTTTTTGCTGTCATCACTTTGGTCTGACAGGTAACTGCATTTATACTTAAACTAGAACGCTGCAGAAACATGTGAGATGAGTACTGTGACCTGTGATAGATGTGTGTTCATGGATTTTAAATAATAATGACCCGAACTAATGATTATCTATTGCTGATGTAAGAGACTTTACACATGCTGACTCGCAGTATATGGTCTGCTTACATGACACGGTGATGTTTTGTTACATAAGCTCAAAAGCCTTCTGGAAAAAACACAATTTTTGCTGCTGAAAGGCATCGTTGCAGCTCCTCAGCGCTAAATATAGAAACTAATGACGAGGACATTTTGATAAAAAGGGAAATTTGCCCAGCGAGCTTGTGTTTTACAGGCTGCTATTGTTCATCTGTCTGTGCAGTTATGTCACAGATTTCTGCAGTGATAGATAAGTGCACATAAAGGCAGCTCATGCAGAATGTAACTGGAGAAGTGACACATGGAGATGAGTCATGCTTCTTCCTGGCGTGCTCAGTGACCGGCTGCTGAGTTCAGTCTCACACTTCAAAGGGAGTCTTAGCAACCCGGAGAGCTCCACCTGTCCACAGGTAGATTTCCTTTAATAGACGGTTTTCACTGTGCAGCACATTGATTTCCCTCTATGGCATGCATACCGTTCACTGTAATTTTTCTAGGCTAAATGTCAGATGCGGCGCTTGTGCTCGCAGATGAAACCCCAGCGATCAATATCTGCACAGGATGCTCCTGGACCACAAGAAGTATTTGTGTGTGTTAGGTGCAGGGGAGGCCTAATGGAGCTGCTGTGTCATTGAGCCAGAAGCAGAAGTAATCAATATGAAGCATCACATGCACAACTACCACAGTTATGCTGTTCCCTTCTCAGTTTGAGATTCTCCATCACCTGCTTTTTCAGTTGAATAATATTTAGATAAAAATATAGATGGATCCTTAGTGTGATGCTGTGTTGTAGTGTTTACTATTAATTACATGTGTAGCCATCATGTAGCTTTTTCTATGATCCTGCTGTAGAATAAGAGGAACGGTTACATTTAGATTTATTGAGGTTATTTTAACTTTTCAACCTTTTTACTTTTTATTAGACAATTTTTAGAGAGAAATTGTGATTTGCAGTGACATTTCCCAGAGCTCCTCAGCCAGTTTTGACCCCTCAGTATCACAGTGCCCTATGTTGTTACCTCTTACCTGGACTAATGGTGACATCGTTGTGCAGCTTGGACCAGATTGGATCTGACAGTGAATCTTAAAGTAGCTGTGTCCCTCTCATTGACTCACATTGTCTCAAACTAAGCTGTGATTCTGTCTGGTCTCCTTGGCAACAGCTGTGCACCTCCCTCCTTTGGGATGTGTGTTAAGGAGGTGGTGGGATTGGGGGCAGGGGACTTCAGAGTGGAGCTTTTATAGCAGAAAGGGTTTTATTAAGCCCCCCAGTGTGTGTTTTAAGATTTTGTGGTTAAATGACCTCTGAGTGTTCGAAGGTGCTTTTGCTGCAAGTTACACATCAACCAGTCTGTACTAATAATAGTAATTACACACTTTGAATTTTCCTTAAAGCACATCCTTTATTCTCCTAATCTTAAAGCCGACAGTTTTACAATGTGTTCTTATATTTGTACAGTGTTTTCCAAAATAATTTCCTGCAAAGGATGAATAAACTATGTATCTAGAAACCATAATGTTGGTACATGTAATAAAGATGGATGATACCATGACATTTAATATGGTTCATAGACAATGAGGTCGACAGTGTGTTGACTTGTCGTCTGGCTTCTGTCTCTGCACACAAATGATCTTTTTAGACTCCTGCTGAACTCTGTGTGGTTCCCAATGACACAATTAATAATGAATAAATATCAGTATTTTTAATTATTTAGGATTTTAAAATGTTCTGACACACGTGGAAGTCACCTCTAGAAACTTCCTGTGGAGCTTTCTTGTAATTATTTGATTTATTTTTTAATGATTTTATTGCAGTGAATTTGCCTCATTGCATCATCAGGTGACACACGACAGGCAAACAAATAGTGGATCGATGCTCCTGCCTCCTTATCATTGGCTGCATGTTGAGCCAGTTGCTTGCTCCCTAATCAACATTTGTCAGTTCACATTTATCACTTCCTCTACAGCACACGTGGAGTTCTGCAAAGCAAGCTTTGTTTTTTATCTGTAATCCAGGGGGTCAGTTACTGAGGAGAGAAAAATATCAATATGGAGTCACATGTTTACCTCATGAGTCCACCTTTCTGTAGAGGAAGATAAAACCAGCAGCTCAGCCGTCTGGAGTCATCATCAGGATCTGTAGCCAGTCAAACCTGCTTCTGTCTAAAGCAGCAGATGAATCCAGTTTGTGGAAAAAACAATGAAGTTATCAGTAAAATTAATGATCATGTTTTAGTCATCAAAAAGTTACATCATGACATAGTTTCCATTCGATCCGTACGAGCTGACATGATCGGTTCCCTAAACTGACGAGCGTTAAACATTTTGTAACATGATTTTTAAATTGAATAATTTGCAACAGTAGAGGGCGATTAAGTTAATCTTGCACCAGGGAGCAGAGCTCTTTAATGACGGGCAGACTGCACTGAGTCCAATCCACCAGGTTTAAATGGAGCTTTTCTTTTCATAGTTGTTCCCCTGAAGACACATTCATCTGCAGCCAGGAGATACAGGAGGAGAAATGGAGGCTAATTCCAATATTGGTGTCCTATACACACTGAACCATGAATTTTTCCTTTGTACTTTGGCCAATTAGCATATGTGATTACAGTGTGTGTGCTGAACTACAATTCCTTTTTATCTTTAATCCAGTGGCTGAGTCACTTGTATTTGTTTTGTAATATCATAAACAAAGCAGATCTTCAGATGTTTTATTCAGTTTGAAACAATGATTCAAATCCATCCCAGTGACTGCCTTCATACAAATGTTAGCTGGCACATTTCAATCAGTATATTTTCTATACATCACACATACAGACCCTCACACTGCTGCTGCACTGTCTGGCTGATTCAGTATTTCAGACACTAATACCTACTAATACCTCCACTTATCAGGGTTTTTCTTTAACTTTTCCCTCTGAGTGTGACTCAGGTGTTTCCTAACAAAGGTGTCTCTCTGCTGAGTCAATGATATTCACAGCATCACTTCAGACACTACAAGCATCAGACCTGTTTTGTTGACTGAATATGCCTCTTTCCCAGGTCACCTGCCTTCAGGACTTCTTCGGGGATGATGACATATTCTTTGCTTGTGGTCCTGAAAAGTTTCGCTATCAGGACGACTTCAACCTGGATGAAAGTGGTGAGTGTACTTTGGGGCCTTAGATTGCTGAGTGGGGAGGATGTGTGTTTGTCTGTGGTCGTTGTGTATCAGCCAGTGACTCACTGTGATATATATTGTGTTTTGCTGTCTTCCTCTGTGGCCCCAGTAAATGCTGTATATGTCAAGCATATAGAGCTATTATTGTTCTGCTGCTTGTCAGTCTGTGCTCATACATTTATACTTTGTACTGTTGTTACTGCTTCATCTCCTTCTATCAGAAGTGTTACACAGTGTGAGGTGCTGTGGTGTGGTGTTATTACTGTGGTGAGGTCAGGGCGTCATCCTTCACGGTTTGTGGCTTTGGTTTTAAGCCAGTGTGCCCAAGAGAAAACAGGCCCTTTTAATGCTGACCTCAAACTGTAAACGACAAAGCTGGTGTTTTATGTTGGGAAACTGTTGCTGCAGCAGTGTCCACTCTCTCCACAGAGTGCAGGGTGGCAAAGTCTGCATCGTACGGTCGGCTCCCCTCGCTGCAGGGTCGCTCGTCCCCACGAAGCGGTGGGATGTCTCGTAGAAGCAAGTCTCCCTCTTCTGGTGGTTCAGGTGAGTGTCTATGCCGTCTATGTGTGCGTTTACTTCATTTGTCAGTATTTATTCATTATGCTGAATGTCTGTATTTCTGTGCAGCTAACGGCACAGCTGGCAGTCAGCTGTCCACACCTCGCTCTGGAAAGTCTCCAAGCCCCTCTCCAACCAGTCCAGCAAGTCTGCGAAGGAGACAGGTAAAAAAAACAAGATTTCTTTATCAATGAACAATAATTTAAATATGTTATAGTGACATGGTGTTAAACTGGACCAATGAAGTTAGCCAGTGGACTGTTACTGCAAGAGATCTGAAAAATAATAATATAATAATGGTTTGGATTTATATGGTACTTTTCTCTGGAAGTCCAGACTCAAAGCGCTCGCACAGAGACCATTATTCATTCACACCCATTCACACCGGTGGTGGTAAGCTAAGCTAGCCACAGCTGCCCCGGGGCAGACTGACGGAGGTGTGGCTGCTGATTTGTGCCAACGGCCCCTCCGACCACCACCAACCCATTCATCCAACATTCATGCAGGGCAAGGTGGGTAAAGTGTCTTGCCCAAGGACACACCGACAATGACTGGGAGGAGCGGGAATCGAACCACCGACCCTTCAGTTGGTAGACGGCCGCTCTACCACTGAGCCACTGCCATCCATGTGCAGTACCACCGACGGCCACTAGAGGCTTGTTCCAAAAAACTCTGGCTCCGCTTGACAATGGATCATTCATTTGTGAACTCACATTTTGAAGTTTGGCATTTGAACGTCGCCATGTTGGTTGTTTGCAGCCAGAAGTGACCATATTTGGATATGAAGGGAGGAGTGAGGAGGCGGGTCACTTCTGGCT
>OOFC01033938.1:0-14965 GCA_900323345.1 Pseudochromis fuscus | reverse complement strand
TGGCTGCCAGTTTGCGCCTACGGCCCCTCCGACCACCACCAACCCATTCATCCAACATTCATGCAGGGCAAGGTGGGTAAAGTGTCTTGCCCAAGGACACACCGACAATGACTGGGAGGAGCGGGAATCGAACCATCAACCCTTCAGTTGGTAGACGGCAGCTCTACCACTGAGCCACTGCCCTAATTCTCCAGATCAAACTGAACGTGAATAATGAAAAGACACATTGTCAGGAATAACACCAGTACACTGACCACTCTTTTAGTCACCATCAATTAAAGATCCAATTAAGGTGCTTTTAGTGTGAATGAAACTGCTTTATTAATGTCTGCACATCAGCAGAAAGGTAACCTTGTACACCCTATTCTTGGTACTGTCATGAAGTGATCATCAGACTTGCTGGGGTTGATACTGTGGTTGTGGTGGGGAGTAGCAGAGCCACATGTGAGTCTGTGTGCATGTAAAAAGGTTACTATAATGCTTCACCATGCTTGATTTATTCCTATCTAATCTTAAACTGCATGCTCAGGGCGAGCAGAGTGGAACAAATAGGCTTTGTGTAAGCTGGCTGTAATCACATTTTTTACCAGCTTTGCCCTCTGTCAAGTTAGTGTTGGACAACTCCATCATTGTTCCAGTTTCATCCTCACTCCAGAGTTCACTGTCTCTTCTTTCCAGGGCTCTCTGTACAGTGGTTCTTCACTCTCGTTAGCTTCCACCAAGGTATGCAGCTCCATGGATGAAGGAGATGGGCCCGGCAGTGAAGGTGAGGCAACACAGACATTCAGGCTGTCTGCAGGTAACATTAGCTGCTACTATAAACCTTGTACATTTTAGATCTTCTTGTGTTGGGACTATCAGCAGAGTCAGTGGATGAGAGCCCCTCGGTTCCTGCCTCCATAGCCGAGAGGTACAAAGTGGGAAGGACTTTAGGGGACGGGAACTTTGCTGTGGTCCGAGAGTGTGTGGAGAGATCCACTGGGAGGGAGTACGCTCTCAAGATCATCAGCAAAGACAAATGCAGGGGGAAGGTGAGGCCGCCTCGAACTCTGCTCACTTGTCACTTTGTTACATTTGGTGAAATTCATAGAGTTTCCAGGATGTAATGTTTCATGGTTCATCTGTTGCTGATTCAGTTTGATTCTCCTCATTGGTCAGTAGATGGTGCTATCTCCTCTGGGATTAAAAAATACAGTTTATATTCATTTATTTATTTATTTCAGTCTAAATAACCTCACCAGATGGTCCCACTGTTCGGTTTTTCATGAAACCTTTGAAGCTACTGAGAGAAACTCTCCACTTTCACACTTCACTGTTAAGTTTAAATTCTTCTCATCACAGTTTTTATAGATTTTTATTTATTTAAATTTTCTTCATCACCCAGGAACACATGATACAGAGTGAAGTTTCAATCCTTCGGCGTGTGAAGCATCCCAACATCGTACTTCTCATTGAGGAAATGGACACCCACAGTGGGCTCTACCTGGTGATGGAGTTGGTTAAGGTACGAAACATTTCATTCTCACATAATATTTTTTCCTGTGTGTGAAAACCACAATAAAGTGGAATTTTATTTTTTTATTTTTTGCCTACTTGATATACTTTGTGTTTCTGATTAATTATGAAATATTCTTAACAAGATAACTCATTTCAAACTCTCCAAAAACATTTCTCTGCATCTGTCCCTAAACAAATGCTCTCTCCTCCAGGGGGGTGATCTCTTTGATGCCATCACCTCCTCCAACAAATACACAGAGCGAGATGCCAGCTCTATGCTGTTCAACCTGGCCAGTGCCATCAAGTACCTGCACAGTCTCAACATTGTCCACAGAGACATAAAACCAGAAAATCTGTTGGTAAGTACAAAGCCTCTGTGCTGACAGTGGGTGGAGGTGGAGTCAGTGTAAACTTTCCCACTGCTCTGCAATGTGGACATGTATGCAAGCGTGACTTTAAAATGATCAATAAGATGCAACACATGATTAATGACCGAGGTCTGGAAAATTATCACAGGAAATGAACACAACTTCACAAGATATTAAACTAAATTACCCTTTATTTATTAACTGTAAACCAGTGGTCCCCCTGTTTGGCACCACGGAGCAGTTTAATGTCACGGACCGGCCTTCAAGGTGTGGCAGATAAACACACCAAAAATAAAATATCACCACCGCATAAAAAACAATGTTCCCGTTTGCAAAGCAGCTCTCCAAAGACGTTTGTTTTTTACTCGTTTCATACTTTCTGCGTCCGCATGGTCGCGTTGTTGCACGAGGGTCCGCGTGACGCAAACTTGTCATCGAACACGTCAGCAAGCGCTCGAGTGGACAGGGGCAGAGCCGTCCGCGTGCAGCTCAAAAAATGTGACCGCATTGCCTGGGCGTGGAGGGCGCGAGCAACTACACATGTGTTGTTGGACTGTGCTTGCACTAGCACAACAACAACGCCTTCATGGAGAGACTTTGCGAGGAGGTTCGCCGGTACGAAAACCTTTACAACACGTCTTTGAGGGAATACAAAGACACGCGTGGCGCGCCTCTGCCAGGCGCACTAGCAAGCTGCAAAAGTGAAGTATGAATTGAGCGCGTCGGTAGTCCGCTAATAGCGTGCGCCCCCTTCGCTTAAGTTATGAATTGGCCTTCAGCGGACTCAGGTTTTTTTGGGTAATGCATCTGATCATGTCGCCGAGACAAGCGTATTGACGTGTCAAGAGGCACAGACGAAAGTTAAGTCGGAGAGAATCCGGTCGTTTTTCAAAATAAAACGTCTTTTAGACTCAAATAATCAACCTAACGGAAATTGTATACATTTTTTATTCTTTCTGTGCGGCCCGGGAACAAATGCCTCACTGGATACCGGGCCCCGGCCCAGTGGTTGGGGACCACTGCTGTAAACTGTAGCCAAATACCTAATATTTGCAATTTCGTTGCACTTGTTGTAATGACAAATAAAGTTCTATCTATCTATCTATCTATCTATCTATCTATATTTCTACATAGAATTAATACATTTGTACAGCCAGGAGTTAAAAAAATAAAAATGTAATCCAACTCTTTACAGTTGAACTCGCTGTTATACTTCTGATGGTTTTAAACAGACCATCTGCAGTTGTGGTCATGTATTATTATTATTATTTTCATGTAGTTTATTTTATTAGAGCATCAAGCTGATGAATGGAGTCTTTACAACACTGATGTCTGTCTGTCTGTCTGTCTGTGATGAAGGTGTATGAGCATCAGGATGGCAGTAAATCTCTGAAGCTGGGAGACTTTGGATTGGCTACCGTGGTCAACGGGCCCCTCTATACTGTGTGTGGCACACCCACCTACGTAGCACCGGAGATTGTTGCTGAGACGGGGTGAGTCAGAGCAGTTACATCACCTGATCCATCTGCAGCAGGATTATTACAAGAGTCTAGTAAAACCTGCCACAGTCATTTTTGTGAACTTGTTACTTAAGTTGTTTAGTCTCTGTGGTAACTGACATGCTTTCTGATGCAGATATGGTCTGAAGGTTGACATCTGGGCTGCTGGTGTCATCACGTACATACTGCTGTGTGGCTTCCCTCCTTTCCGTGGGTATGTGCTCCTGTATTGACTTTACCCTGCTCCTGTCTGTGGCTGCACACACTACAGTCTGTTTGTGTGTGCACTGTTTATCTCCTACAGCAGTGGTGAAGACCAGGAGGTGCTGTTTGAGCAGATTTTGAGGGGCCAGCTTGATTTCCCTGCACCACACTGGGACAATGTGTCTGGCACTGCCAAGGTTTGTCTCTGCTGTCTGCAGTGATTATGATCAATGTGAAACCCCAACATCTGTCAGAGGTCACACACTACATTATTATTATACTGGATACCTAACACACCTTTCTATAGGCTCTGATCACTGGGATGCTGAAGGTAGAGGTGGAGCCCAGATACACAGCTGTGCAGGTGCTCGATCACCCCTGGGTGAATGTAAGTCAACAGTTTGAAGTTAATCCTTTCACCAGAACCAGAGGACACACAAGTACCTCAAAGCAGGTGGAGATGCTGAAGCAGCGCTGTGTGTGTTTTCCAGGAGGAAGGTGTGTCAGAGAACGAACACCAGCTTCCTGTTGCTGGGAAGATCAAGAAACACTTCAACCCTGGACCCAAGCTCAACAGCACTACAGCAGGGGTGTCGGTCATTACAGTAAGCACTGAGCTGCACTCGTCCATCCACTGACACTGCATGCAGTCCTGCACCCGTAGATCACATCTCCACTGTCTCCTGTCTGTGAACATGCTTTGGTGATGATGCTTTGAATGTCATTAAAAAAAACAACTTTGGTTTTGAACCTGCTCTTTAACTCCTCCCATGTGGAAAAGCTGCTTTTTTTATCTTTATTCTTTATTTTTACGTTGTAGCTGCCACTGTGTGTTTTTGCAGAAAAGCAAAAGCAGAAAATGAATCGCTCACCCTCTTTGTCATTTTGAAATAGTTTCTTCCTTGGCTTGTTGCGTGTACACATCAGTTTATCCATTTGCATCTTGCTGCCAGGTCTCGTTTGCTTTGTCCTCTCATCCTCCTCTTTTAGCTGGACTGTCAGCACTGTTGTTGGGAGATCTTACAAAAGACCTAGTTGACCTACAATGACTAAGTTTCAGTCGACATTTAAACCTAAATAGTTTCCAATCTGAGCTGGACTTGTACAGAAAGATTAAAAACGTATCCTGGGAGTGGAGCCACGCCTATTTTTTACTCAGGCACTGATTTTTGGGGGATCCGTTGCATTCGTCTACATTTCTTGCATAGCATAGTCTTTCTTATTTTTTTCCAGCACTTAGTTGTCAGTTGCCAAGTGGAAATATTTCTCACACTTGAGTCATTTCAGGATGTCAGTTGACAGTGACATGACGTTTTTCTGCCAGTTTTTCCCTGCTCATCACAGCAGTGCAGAGCTGTGCTCCTTAATGGTAATCAGATCAGTGATGCTCTGAGTTCAAGGTGATCCTCTGAGTTGCGCTCATCTCTCTCTGCTCAGCTGGACCAGGCCTTTACCCTCCAGAAGTCAGGGTCTTTGGACCACTACCAGCATCCAGGATTGTACTGGATAAGGTATGACACGGCATAGTGCTAAGATGCAGCGAGTGCTTCCATGGCAGAGTGCTGGCAGTCTCCATTTCCCACCTCCCACCATTTTGACCCATTGTCCATCGATGAGCCCTTTTCATGCCTCATCAGAGTTTTTACTTTATCACATGACTTCATCTCACTAGTACTGTGGCTGTTTCCCCTCAGATAGCTGTGCAGTTGACTTTGCTGTTGTGTATCAAACAGTCTGTGAAGTGAACTGCATTTGAGGGTTTAAGTGACGCACTGAGCAGCTGGATTGAACATCCAGACCTTCCTGCATCGTTTTGCTTTTCCTGGTTTTGTTGAGACTGTGTCACAAGTGAATCATCAGTTCTCCTCTCAGGAGAAGCTGTGAGGCACACGCAGCTTTACAGCCGCATGCTAACATTAGCCTCAGGTAGTGGATGGCGCTCCTCGCCTCTGTGGTGCTGCGGAGACGCTAACAGTTGCTGCTGTGTCGCCCTCTCTCAGACCACGCCACTTGATAAAGAGAAGCAAGTTTTCCGACGAAGACGCCACCAGGATGTAAAGCCCCCGCCCCACCTCCCGCACAGTGTTGGTGCCAGCGCCTCCCACAGCGCCAACTCTGGCTTCACCCCCGCTGAGGTCACTTCAGAGTCTGAAGACTATTCCCCGGGTTCGGCCGGCACTGTCCGCTCGCCCACCTCTCCGTTCTAACGGCATCAGGACGGAGAAACAACAGTACTGGGTTCAGTCTGCTGACTCGGACATTCACAGACTGCATCATCACTTTGACCCCATTTACTTTTTCCCCTGTCATAACTTTTTTTTTTATGAAGTGCGTTAATGGGATTCTGGGACGGTTTAGTCTCTAAATCAAAGAATACACCTTCAGAGCATGCAACAGTGTTTAAGGGGACATATCATGTGTTTCTAGGTGTTTATTTTTATTCCAAGGCTCTTATTGCACATCTTTGTGTAGTTTATAGTTCAAAATGTCCTTTATTTCTTATAGTGGCTCTTTATAAAACCCTCATATCAGCCTGTGTCTGAGCTGAGTTGTTTTACTGCTGTTTCTTCAAATCTCTCCCCCGATTAGCTGCCTCACTCCAGCTAACTCTCAGGAGCCTGCACAGACATGTGTTTGCTCCAGAGCCATGAAAACAAGAGGAGTCCGATTTTTAAAAATTTTTTGTCCATCTTCAAAATGTTAACCTTGCAAATGCATTCAGATATTTGAGGCTGAAGTGTGGGTGCGAGGGGACAGACGTCTGTTTGTGGGTTATGCACAATCTGACGTTTGCTGTGGATGAAAAACTGCAAACGAGAGCTTCAGAGATTTCCACCTTTGACCAAATATAACATAAAATCCTGACATTTAGATGACAGGACATCCCCACAGCATGATATGTCCCCTTTTAATGTATTTTCTTCCTTGAAAGAACCTGTTTACGCCTTATTTCTACTCACTGGTTTATTGTAGTTCTCTGGAGCCCTCTGCTGGCTCGTACTGGACACTGCAGGACAGACGACCTGCTGTGTGTTTTAATTAAAGACTGAATTACATGGTTTTGTGTCAGGCATGCTCAGAACATGACGTCCCATATGAATTTCAAACTCAACATTTAATAAGTCACTTGATCTGACATGACTTCCTGTTGTACTGTAAGACATCAAGGTTACTTCCTGCTGTCGTTCTTCAAGTTGTGGTGCACAAACCTTAGAAAATGAAGACATGCTGCTGCTATATTGTACCATTATGGACTGAAGAGACTTTTTATGACTTGTCCTGACACCTAGTAGCTTCTTAAAGAGAATTTACGGCACTAACGTCGATGGTTTCCTGTGCATCCGAGGATGATCCCTGAACTAGTGTTGTTACATGTCTGTACGAGTGGTTGTGAGTCGCTGGTGGTGCAGGTGAATGTCAGTGCTGTGTAGTTGGTAGTAAGTGCATGTTCAAAGCCTTGCCTTGGCACTTATGGATTTAAGTGCAATTAGGTGTCCTGCCCAATGAGCACAGTATCAGATGTGTCCTTTGTGAAGCTCGCATGAGTGAGAATGTGTTGCTGGTGTTGACAGCAAACTGAGACTCTTCTCAGAAGGAGGCCATTAGTGCAACAGGGAATATTTTCACACAACAAGCTAAACGTCAGAAAATACAACAGTGCTTCCAGTAAAATGTCTGATTTTAATATTTGTTCAGTCAGTATCTCTGTTGGACTTTTTTCCAACAACATAACTAAGAAGTCTGGCTCACTGGACTCTATGTCCTTTAACCACTTCCTACATTGGTTCACCAAATATTCATGGATGTGAATGTCCTCTGCTCTTCATCAGAGACTGTAACCTGCATGTGTGCATCTCCAATCAGCTGTTCTAGTCTTTTACTGTTCGATATAAGCCTGTTGTCATTGTATGTGCTGTCTTCAGTTGAGGCAGACTCTGGTCATACCACAGCAAAGTTAGGATTTGTATATATTTTAACAGAAATGTCATTTTTTTGTAAAAGGGCTTTTATGTTTTTGATCAGAAGGGAATGAACCAAAAAGCACAAAGAAGCAAGTTGTGGTGGAAGGTTTGTGAGAATGACTGTATCTGTTTCACCATCTAAACAACATGTGATGTTTGAATACAGTTTGACACGATGGTACTGAAATGATGCTCAGCTGGGGATACCACCGGGTTGTGGAAGCAGATGGAGAATGTTGTATTATATTCACCCATATTCCATTGATGTAAGGATGTTAGAAAACAATCTGAATGAGAACAAAAAAATCTATTGCCAAGGTTAAAAAACTTCCAACAATGTAACAAAATAAACTGGATTTAATTTGAGTCTCTGAATGTAGTGGTTCCAGATCCAGACAGCAGGGGGCAGTATGACACCTTCAGTTCCTCATAGTTACTGCATCTTTATAAATCTACAGGAGTAAAGTTTCAACAAGAATTTCTCTTGACACTGGTAGATTTATTCAGTTTTATTAAAAACAAAAAACTGAATTTACAGTTATTTTTTTTTAATGTAACTGCAGAAGCTCCAAACATGTCCTGCTTGTTCCAAATACAACTGGCAATACAGTTAAAATGTATAAATCAAAACATTGTAAAATATATTGCATGAAATCAAAATGCACTGCCTAATTCCAGCATATCATTATTAAAAATTATTTTTCTCAACTTTAAATTAAGAATGAAAAGTAAACCCAACGCCTGCAGAATCTTTAACATGCAGGATGTTTGCTTTGGGTAAGATGGTGTCTGGTTGCACCAATAAAAAACAAAATGCTAACTCCATCTATTTGCATATTTATTTAAACTGAGCAACTTCTCCACTTAAATTCACAGGTATTAGCTTTCATATCTTACCAAAAATAATCTTGATTATTTCTTCACGTGGCTGAAAACCTTTCTATTTAGCAACCAAGTCATAGTATTGCTTACCAATGTGTGGAGTCAGAGCATGAACTGTGTTCTCAGTCACATTTTAAAATAAACGAGCAAACAGAAAAATGTGAGATGCACAAGTAACAGTATTGTTGCAGAATGTCTTTAAAATGGCACTTTTTATAAAATGATTAACAGCTTTACCACAAACACATCAACAATCAGATACGATCCAAACAGAAACGTGAGTATTTACTCTGCTGGATGTTTGTTTTGTTTTTTTTTTAGGATAAGAAATCAAATAATCTGTAAATATAAACTGATCTTCCAGGAATTGTTTGCCATGAATAAACAATATAATCCTCCATTTAAAATAAATATGGAAATATCAATTCTTTTCTTTTTGCTGACATGACCAAAAACATTTTTCACAAAAGACCCAAGATCACACAGAAGTTTCTTTCATAGACAAACACAACAAATTAACATTTTTGTCTTTTCACGTACATTTGACCACTGTCAATAACAATGAGCAAACACATGTAACTGATATGTGAAGTGCAATGAGGACAACTTCAACATTTAGACGTGGTTTGCATGATGAAATGTTGATCACATCTTTTTTCAGACCGTCCATATTTACAGGTGAACTTCTTTTTTTTCCTAGAAAAGTGTCAGCTATACAAATGTTGTATAAATGCTCCTAACAGAGGATTCATTGTTTTGCATTTCACAGTTTGCAACAGGAACATTAAGTATGTTTTGATGTGTAGTTGTGTTCATTGAAGTCGGTCTCTCCTCATCCAGAAACCACAGAGCTGCTGGACTCAGCCGGGGGGAAACACTCGGAGCTGGTGCTCAGGTAAGACGTTAGCAGCAGGAAACTAGCAACACGTTGGCCTCAGGTCAGGTGAGCACATTTAAAGACACGTAGTAGTTTACTGTGCTGATGTTCCCCAGCTGACTGCATCCACTCCGAGCTCTTTGGATGTTTGGCAGCACAGCTCGGTCTGTGGTGGGCAGGAGATCCTCTCAGACCTCCACACCAGCCCTCTGCTGTGTGTCGTCAGTACCTGCTCTGATGCTCGTAGTGCCAGCGGTTGAAATCGATGTTGAACGCCACGATGCTGCCAGAGGCCATGCCTGTGATCAAAGTCCTGAAGAGCAACATGAAATCCACCAAACAGATTAGAAATTACAGCTGAAACTATTTTGATTAATCAAGTATTGAAACGATTAGTTGACGAATTGGATTATAAATCACATAATTACGATCATTAAATTTAGCATGGGGTTGTTTAAATGATGTGCAAATAAATAAAAACAAAGATGAATACTTTATTCAGAAATACATCTTTTGATCTTATACACTTTGCAGTATAAATAAATACAGGCAGGTCATCCTTGTTACTGTATCAGCATCAGTCACCGCTGTGTTTACAAGCTGCTGTTGTACAATCCTGAGCAGAGATAGGAAGAGAGGGAGACGTCTCACTCCTTTTGAAAAACACGTCAACAGGTATGAGATGATGTTGATCGTACAGTTTAGATACAGAAATGGACGAAGTAGACGGGGCTCAAAAAAGTGCAATAACTAAAGACATCCAAAAAAAAAAAAAAACCATCTTCAATTCAGAAATCCTCTGGTGTCATTAGCTAAAGTAAATTCTGATTAGTGAAATAAATTCATAATTAAGATTGTTTAGGGGTGTGGTTAGTTTGATTGATGGGTCTGGTCCTTTCCAAATATGGTCACTGGCTTCCATACGACAAACCCACAGGTGACGTCAGGTGAGCTTCGTCCCAGTTAAACCTTCAGTGTGGAACTTTGTCTCCCTCTTCTGGCAGTAACAGTAATTACACAAACACTGCCTCCAACTCGTGGTAACAGTCGCTCCCCTCTTCAGCTCTGCTAAACCAGTTCACTGACATAATCTGTGAAGCTGCCTGATTACAGACGTTTCTCTGGCACTGATTGGTTTAATGATCACTGTGTGAACTGCTTTGGCTTGATCTCAGTAGTTCATTCATATAAAACATTTCCAGGTTGTTTCTATGCATAAGACCAGTTTGTTAAAATGTCCATAGTGGTGAATGAGACACATACAGGAGGTCATCAGGGGGTGTGACCATAAATTACTGGGCTCCTCTGACACGTAGAGGGGTCCACTGAGTCCCAGTCTTCCTGGTATGTAGGAAAAGCAGCTGATTTCACAGGGTCGTCTTATACTGCTACACCCTGAGGGCTTAAATGCACAATGAACAGAGCTGCAGCAGAATGGGCCTCTGTAGATGAAGCCCAGCTCATCAATGTCAATATATTACTGCAAGAAAATGTAACTGACTCAAGGAGTTTAAAATATCGAAGTGATTTTGTTAAGTGCTGCTGAAATAAATGTTAAGAAAGGATGCAACTCTTCCAACTACAGATTATTAACAGCCAAATTAAATTAACACAGTGTGTTTGCTTTAAGCTGTGCTGCTCATGATGGTGCAGAGTCATTTACTTAAGAAGCAGGTCTCTGTTTGTGGATGACACTGGAGGTCTTGCAGGAGATTGGCCTGTGGCTGTGAAGTGCAGCTTGAATGTTCTGACTCCTCTAACCTCTGTTGACTGCCAGGGTCACATGATGACGTCAGGCTTCCAGCCCCAAAGCGAACACTGACGCCTCTGAGCCGCCATCCAGGCAGCCATCATGACTCCTGATGAAACTTTGCGGAGGAGAAGCAGCTGACCTGCCAGTAGACTGGCATGATTTGCATGTGTGCTTCACGTTGTCCAAAATATGTCCTAGAACAGACTCATGCAATTTTAGTCTCTATGGCAACTGCAGCTTCTATTTAAAGGATGGTGGCTATTCCCCCAACTTAAATACACACTGACAGACGCACGGCTTTGTGTTTTCCTGGACCTAGACTCAGACTGCTGCATGAGGAAGAGGAAACACTGATGTGCATGTTTCACAAAATCACCATTATTTTAGGAAGGTGATGATACGTGAGCCTCTGCACAACCTGGGATCCTATTTTAAAAAATGATTTTTATTTATAATACAGAATGTTTTAACAAGAGTGTTACATTTCACCACCAGAGGGCAGCAGTGTTTAGCATCAGTACAAATAAATTTTGCCTTCAGAGGATTCGTTCAGAGTACTTTGTAGCAATATCACTTTTTTTCTCGTATACTGTAACATTTTTCTGACTTATACTGATTCTTACCTCTGATGCCTGTTTTCACACATGTTATTTGTCTTTCTGTCCATTAGCAACATCTCACATCTTTTTGGAGGGAGAGTCGAACCCAAGGAAAAAATTATAACATTTCTGGACAAAATAGGAGGATGGGATGTTTTATTTAAAATTGCAATCTGTTATAATTAAATGTGTGAATCTTGTAACGAGGGGATGACGGGGTTCAGTCGACTGCATCAGTGTAGCTGGATTATACCTTGGTAGAAGTTAGTGCTCTTCAACTATTTTATTTATTTATTTTTATAAAGACTTTTGTGATTGGTTTAGATTCATTCCAGGTAATCAATAAGGGATAGTGGTATTTTTAACACAAACTGTATATTATTAAGACGGCTCCTTGTATACAGTGTCACTCAGACCCAATCTACCATCACAACAATAAAACTGTTTGTTTGCTCTGACCTTTGATCGTGTGAGAGGTCCATGGCTCGGATCCCTGCGTCACAGCCCGGGTAGATGTAAAGCTGTTTGAAGTCACACGCCTGCCACACCTCCACCACGCCGTTGTCCCCGCCTGTCACCAGGTTGTGGCCATCGCTGCTCAGAAGAATTGCCTTGAAGAGGGACAGAGAGGAGTTGGACATGTAAGACGTGCTCTGACTGATGCAGCGCTCCTTTTGTTTTCTTTCTCCTTCAGGAAACCATCACCATGTGGAGCAGCATCATCATTTTATCCAACCTGAAAACACTGATGGTACAATGTTCTGGATCAAAGCTTCAAGTAGATAAAATAGCTGCAAATGTTTAGATGAACAAAGTGACACTCATATCTTTCTTGGGATGCACTAATGTCAAACAGTCAGCGTACCCTGGTGGAGTCATTGACCTCCATGTGTGCCAGCAGCTTCCCATTAATGCTGAAGTTGCAGAAGCGTCCCCTCTCGTAGTAGATGATGCAGTGACCCTCGCTGGACACCGAGATCAGCCGTGGGCACAGATAGTGGTCTGGTCCTTCCAAAGCCCGCAGCAGATCCCCTGTGATGGTATGGACCAGGCATGGACCCTCTGTCCATCCACAACACACAAGAGCAGGTTTGAGGAAGCTGCACTGTTGTCTTGATCAAATAATATTATTTACATGTCATTCAGCTGCAGTCTCCAGTGTTCATTGAAACAAATATAAATCTGTCTGCATGTGTCCCTGAACTCCTCTGGTTTTATTATTCTAATGACAGATGTGGGAAAACAAACCAGCAGACTGACCTTTGGCTCCACTGATCACCAGGCCCAGCTCTGCACAGACGGCTACACACACCACTTCCTGGTCGTGACCTGTCAGAACCGCTCGTGGTGCTGGGTAATCACCTGAAAGATGATGCACACACATCCACCATCATCTGCATTTACTGACACACACACACTTTTTGAGCCACCACAGATTTACCAGCAGATAAATTCATGTAAATACAAACACTGTGATGGCGACATGCATCTGCCAGCAGGGAGGTCCCTTTGAATTGTTATGGAAATGCAGGGATGCCCAGTGATGGCAGCCGAGCCACTTGATTTCATCCCATGTGTCACATGATTGATGATGGCCGGGGGAGAGGTTAGTGAGGGTGTTTCATGGCACCTGGAGCCGACCTCGAGCAGGGCCACGATGATCAAAGCTGCAGTCTTTCAACAATACACTGATCACCAATAAAAACGTAGAGTGGATTCTCCTCATCATTCAGTTGATAATTTTAATAACACACTTAAGGCGCATTTTAAATTTAAACTTATTTAGTTTTTATTTAGAATCTGTATTCATCAACAAGGGAATGCACAAAAACTGAATGCAGCATTACTCTTCTAGGTCACCTATATATATAATTCTACAAATTTTGAGTGCTGTGTGTTCGGCCCACTATTATTGCCACACTCCTATCAAGCTAACACCCCTGGATATATAGTATGAGGCTCTTGGTGTCTAAATGTGTTCACTGAAAGTTTCTCCCTTCACCGAGATGACAGCAACATCCTGATAGATGATGTGGACATGCGTTAGGCCCCACCACCACCTCCTCCTCCAGTTTGGCATATTGCCTCCATAGCTGCAGCAGTCCAGTCAGAGCTGGACTGTGATCGATGCAACATGGTCCCTCAGAGACTAGGACCTGAGCAGCGCTGTCAGTCCCAGCACCCGCTGCTGAGGGGGGCTGAATAGGACAAGTGTCAGAAAAAGCCTCAGGGGGAAAAAGGGAGCTCACCTACCCGACAAAAGATTCAATCACCCTGCACCGAGTACCCCCCACCCAGTCTGAGCCCTTGGGACGAGCTGGATTCAGCCACCACAATTACCCGGTGCAAATATCTCCTTGCACCCGTGTGATGGGCCGAGTCTGAGAGGCAAGGCCGTGATTGAGCTTGAAGTTATTTTAATTATTACACATTTAAGACACATGCAGCCTTTTGGGGCACGGGTGAAATCAATTTTCTCGGGCACGCCACATCTGCGGGATGAGGGAGTAGTGATCCGGCGGGCTGCTGCTACATATTCACACAACCTTCAACCGGCATTACAAAAAATCTAATAGGCATGAAATCACTAGCATTAGACTCCAGGAAAAGATGGTCCACAGAAAAAGCGTATGGGTACGAGAAGAGGGCCAGAGGATGCTATTCTGTGCTTTATGACATCTATTTACAGGGTTCAATTGTGAAGATGTGAAAAGGTGGCAGTGGTTTATCCCCGATGGCAAATTTCTGTCATTGACATGACCAGAGCTGCTACCTGCATACAGTCGTATGAAAGCTGGGTCAAGCATGTGGTGTTTTTGTTGAATTTCAACGTGTACTATACAGAGTCATAGTATAGAATATCTTCCAACTCCATGAAAAAAAATATCAATATATTATATTATGATCATTTTCATGATGTGGAAGACATGTATGAAAAAACGTCATGATCGAATAAAAAAGTCATAGTACAGCATGTCGTCCAAAATCATGAGAAAATAGTCATAGTATAGCATGTGGTCCAAAATCATGAGAAAATGTCATGTCATCCAAAATCATGAGAAAATGTCATGTCATCCAAAATCATGAGAAAAAGTCATAGTATAGCATGTCATCCAAAATCATGAGAAAAAGTCATAGTATAGCATGTGGTCCAAAATCATGAGAAAATGTCATGTTGTCCAAAATGATGAGAAAATGTCATAGTATAGCATGTGGTCCAAAATCATGAGAAAATGTCATGTCATCCAAAATCATGAAAAAAAGTCATACTATAGCATGTGGTCCAAAATCATGAGAAAATGTCATGTCATCCAAAATCATGTA
>OOFC01033937.1:8594-20784 GCA_900323345.1 Pseudochromis fuscus | reverse complement strand
ACACAATGGTGACATGTAGAGTAACAATCGCACAGGAAGAGTCATACAGTTTGCAAACTTTAGGGCCCGTCCACACGGAGATGGAGATTTGGCAGCCGAAACCGATAATTTTTGAAACCGGGTCCCAGAATGGGAAACTCTGAAGACGCCACCCGCTGCGTCTCCGTGTGGACGGCGAATACGCACTCTCCTGAAACGCTGCCGCCGTAGCCCCACCTCTGACCCTTAACTCGCCTGCACAACCCCGACAACAACAGTAAAAATGGCAGAACACAGCGTCGCGTTAGTGCTGCAGCAGCTACTGGGCTTGTTTTCACTTTTACAGCAAAATCTTCTGAAACTACACAACTACCGTGAGCAACAAGTGTGTGTTGTTGTGGGTGTTGGTTTTACCTTCTACGAGTTTAATGGGCATGCTCCGTGTCTTCTTCCTTGTTTTGGTGTGTTTCTGTGGCAGCGTTACAGCGCCACATACAGGCCTGGCATATTGACTACAGCGTTTTTGTGTGGACGCAGATATAAATATCCGTTTTCGGGGGAGACGTATTCATTTCGTCTCCGTGTGGATGGGGCTTTAGTCACCGTGAGCTACTTGTCATAACAAACCAAGTGAATTCTCCAAAACTTTTACAGTGAAGTTTAAATGTTGCACAAAAAAAACTTCACATGGTCAAACTAGAAAGCACCCAGAGAGCACAGACCCTAATCCAGCTGTACTGATGCTATAGACTAAACTCTGCTGCCATCTGGTGGTGAAACAGCTACACAATCCTCTTAAAACTTTGGCCTGTTAGAAGAAATAAGGATTTTCTTGGACTTTTTTGAGACATCATCTGATCTTACCCCAAAATTGATTAATTTGTTCCTTGAGTAAAAAAAAAAAAAAGTTTGTCTATAATGGAGATAACAAACAAACAAAACAACATGAGGATGAAGAAGCAAGCAGATGGTTTTTAATAACATTATACTGGTTTCTATCTTAACATCTTTCAATGTGGCGTCACTTTTAGCATTAGCTTCTTCTTTATTAGTCATGCCTCGTCAGTAGAGCAAGATTTCTGAAAGATTTAATCAACAACAATGTAATAACTTTGTGAAATCTGTTTTGTTGTGTTTTTACATGGTTGCATCTGCAATTAACAAGTGTCTTAAGCGTAGCTTTGCTTAAACAAAGCTCAGATTTCAGGCACATTAATACACAACTGACACATCTTCATTTTGATTGTACAAGGCTATCTGTGCATACTTTACTTTTTCCTGATTAAAGCTGTCAAAACATTAGCATGAGTAGAGAAAAGAGCAAAATCCGCCACCTGACCTTCACAGACGCTGCGGCTTTCATTTACATTTCCTGTCGGGATTTTTTTTTAAGTTTTTCTTTCTCACCAAACTCCAGCGACAATACAGGAAAGCTAAAACCAGCAGTGTGTGTTGATCAGTGGATGGCCTCCTACTCTGATGCTGATTGGAGATTGTACACTTATTAATACCTGCTCCTGCTTGACAAGCCAACTGTGTCCCACCAAAATAAAATCACTGTGGGCTGGGAAACGAGAGGGAGCAGTGTCGCCGTGGAGGGAGAGGAGGAAGAGGAAAGAAGGAGTGAAGGATAAATTCCCAGGAGACTGTGTTAAGTTGTATTGGTGTGTGAGCTTGTCACTAATAGTGTCCCTGCCATGGTTATGAGAACTGGAAATACTTTGGTGCTAATAGACAGATTATGGAAAGAAACGAAGCATGTCCCGAAATCCTCTTAGCAAGGCTTCACCTTTTTATTTATTTATTTCCTGCCATATTCCTTTCTTTCTTTCTGTCTTCCTCTCTCTACCTCGGTGGCCTTGGCATTGTCTCGTTGAACGTGTTTCATGTTTTGTTGGCGCTTGGCGGGTAGCGTTGTCTCCCTCTCTTTCTCTCTCCCCCTCACTCTCTATCTTTTTCTGTCTCACACGTTTTCAAAAGGCACTTTATTTATTGTCCCTGGGGAGCACTACATTATGCATTAACCTGTTCAATTATGCATTCATTTATGCAGCCGTTGCCTTATGTAAATGCACTTTATGATTAAACAAATTGTTTCGCTGTTTGGCCGTGTGTTCCCCACATTGAGTGTTTGCCAGTGACATCATGCAGGAGTAGCAAGAGACTCCATGCCTAAAGTGTGCATGTGTGAGTCCTATTTGTGCCTTATTAAACCGGTGAAGGGGCCTTGGAGATTGCGAGAACACTCTGTGGGCCTCACAAACTGATACTGAACACAAGAAAGCAAAGGTTTTCTTCCTTTGGGCCCCCCCCCCACTCGTCCACCAATAAAGAGGCTGAAAATAATGGCATCTGTTGAGGAACGCTGTCTAATCATAGTTGGATAGTTGGTTTTAACTTTGCACATTGAAAATAATATTAAAATCAATGAAATGAAGTATCACAATCCATGAAAAGGTCACACATTTGTTCAAGGCCTTAACTTGTTTAAAAGACTTTTCCAATAAGACACAGTTGTTAATCTTTTAAATCAATACACATAAAGAGGTGAAGGAGATAACCTGCTATTCTTGTTTCACACAATAAAACCAAATACTAACTTATTCTTTCATGTTGTGAGTGGGTTTTTTTTTTTTTTCAGTTTCCTCTCTGATGACTTTTAATGTCTGCCTCATTTCCACAGGAGAGGTTTTGATGTGTAAAACAGAAAAAGTAATAAAAAAAATATTGTATTTGAAAGAAAAACACTTCAGATTTATTGTTAAAAAGTTAATCAAGAAACTAGAGAGCACAAACCTCTGTCAAGCTATAATCCAGCTGTACTGGATGTTGTAGACCAGCGGTCCCCAACCTTTTTTGCACCACGGACCGGTTTAATGTAGGCATCATTTTCACGGACCAGCCTTCAAGGTGTGGCAGATAAATACAGCAAAAATAAAATAACACCACCGGCATAAAGATAAGACGTTTGTTTTTTTACTCGTTTTTGCTAGTTTGCGGACTTATTTTTTTGGGTAACGTACCTGATCACGTGACCGAGACAAGAATATTGACATGTCAAGAAGCACAGACGAAAGTTAAGTCGGAGAGAATCCGGTCGTTTTTCAAAATAAAACTACTTTCAAACTCATAATCAATACAACGAAAATTGTATAAATTATTTATTCTTTCTGTGCTGTGATGTCACAAATGCCTCACGGACCGGTACCGGGCCCTGACCCGGTGGTTGGGGACCACTGCTTTAAATAGTTCACAGGAACTCACTGAAACCCCGCCCCTTCCTTACCACCATTACTGTGAAACTGCACAGTCATCCCTGCAACTTAACATGTTAAATGATGCCTGGACATGCATGAAGCATAATCCCCAAAAATTTCATGTCAAACAAGCAAGGCTCAGGCAAATGCAATGTGTGGACCAGCCCTCTGTTACTATGGACTGAAACAGAGATAGATACTATAGCATCACAGACACTCAAAGTGGCAAACACCACACCATATGCATACCTTGACCTTTCTTTCGGAGCCAGAAAATCAAACAGGCCACCAGTGCGACACCGAGACACCACTGCACAGAGAGGACACCCGGGTACCACATCTCCACTGCACCTCACTTTCCAGGGGTAAAACCCTTTTGGATCTGATCTGTATTAATAGCTTTGATATCACTTCTTCATTGTGGAGTAATGACCTTCATCACTGAAGCATGCTGGGTAATCAGATACAACCTGCCAGCATCTAAAAGGATCTGGGAGCAGTAGTGGTGGCTGAATGTCCTAACATCATGTTTTTTGTGTGCATTGCTGTGAAGATAGACAAAATGTTTGCAAGGTATTTATTTAGTGAAACAACTATTTGACTGTAAGATTAAAGGCTCATCCAGCCACACAGTGTTTGCTGTTTCATTACATTAAAGATGCCAATAACTCAACACAAACTCAAAGCAGAGAAAGGCTTAATTTGGAATGGTGTGAGGGTGATATGACCAAATATTTTTAATCTCTCAATGTGTAATAGTTGTATTATTGCAACAGTGTGTATTACAAACCTAAAAACAACCAAACCAAAAAACAAAAGAACATCTAAAAACATAAAGCTAGTTACAGTTCATGGGTGACACCTTAATGCTCTGGATCATTGAGAAACTGTGAATGCTCCAAAACACATGAAGATAAAATAATATCTTCACAATTGTGTCCTTCATTACAGGTGATTTGATCTGGGTTTTGTAGGTGTTGCTCTCATACACTTTAGTCCATCTCCTGTGAACATAAATATAGAAACATTGCAGATTTCTGATGGTCCAGGAGAACGCCAGGAGACAGATCTTAGTAACATTATATTATTATTTACAATCTTATTTTCATACACCATAGTGCACCATATTACTGTAAATCTTTATTGTATTTTAGGGTTTTTCATCAGACTTTATGTAAAATGAACAGTTTTGCCATATCTAACTGTGATCATTCAGATTATATTAGTGTGACAAGCTTTATTTAAGAACTCTTTTGCTGGCCCTCCAAGGGTACAGTATATATGACAGTATAGCTGTGGTGTCAGGTAAAACGGGGACAAGGTTTTTTTAAACCTCTGACAGACTTTGTCGCTGCAGACAACGAGCTATGCAGCAATGGTGTTGTGACACTGAAGTGACTTTCATACCAGAACAGGTTGAGATTACAACTGTGAAACATGGGCAGCCTGACAATGTGAAAGAGCGCGCACACACACACACACACACACACACACACACTGAGAAGCTCATGCATCAGGTCAGTTAAAAAGACTTAAATGGTTTTCTTATTGTTGTAATTCATCAGCAGACGCCATGTGTGAAGGTCAGCTCCTCCGTGAAGACCACCACTTCTTCCCACCTACAAAAATGACCATTAAAGCAGATACATCGCCGTGGACAAAAGGCAGCTTTGTCATAAACACATGTCTCAGGTGACGCTTGTGCTGTGACTATTTGTGCACCATCTTTCGAATATTGTGTGCCCCTGGTGGGTTGAGTGACATGCAGCTCTCCCCCTGAGGCAAACCCCGATCAATAGCACCATTTCCAGGTAATCCCCACTCCTGTCTACCCGGACACTGTTAACACTCGCACTGCCTGTAATAAACCATATAGATCAATACAACACCAGTTCAACACAAAACACTTCCACCTCGGCTAATGCAGTGAAATGTGGACTGGATATCGCTGCAGTCTGACCCCTCACACCTCCAGGGCCAGAAATAGATAAGAAAACAGATAATATTGTATTTAGGAGGATGTGATTGTCAGGTATGATGTGTGATGTGAATATATTTGCAGATTTCCAAAAGCTGTACTGATGTTCAAAAATATTAAAGTGTGTATTTAACTCTATATTACAAACCTTTTTTAAATGCCTATTAGGACTTGTGTATTTGCATCTTTCTTCGATCACTCTTTGTTATCTGTAGTGAATTATTTGTTACACATGTTACTTATTATAATAAAAAATTGCTCTTTTGTTGTTGCCATAACGATCTGTAAAGCTTTATTCCACATATTGCTGCTGAGAACCTTGGTCTCAATAATAGAAGATCTAATCATCATACTGGAGACTCTTAAGTTCAACGATCAGTCCATTAAATGACAAATCAATCAACACAAGAAGAGCTATAATTGATCTTATCATTAATACCTGACAAGGAAAGTAGGTGATTCACTAATAATAAAATAATAGTTAGTCGCCGCTTTGTCCTGTGTCCTCTCCTAGAAAGCAAAATAAAAATACATTCATTCTGGTATCAATATTACCACAGAAAATACAATCATAATTTGAAATTGCTTGTTCAACCTTTTGCTGGCCTATAGTCACACATCCACTTAATTAAAGGTGTGAAGTCTGGTTTAGGCTGAAAAACTATTCACGTTGCAGCGACACATACAAACTGAGTTGTCATCATTAGTATCCAAAATCGTGATGCAGAAGGTCAATTTAAAGTCAGCACTTTGCTCTGCTTCATCCTGAATCTTGCACTTTCTTGATCTTGTCCTTTCTAAAAAGAGAAAAGCCTGACTGAACTTCTCTCCAGATCACAGTCAGCCAAGAGGTGGCAGCAGCATCTGATCTTTCCAATCCTCCTGTTTATCAGTGCTGAAGAAGCACATGCAAAGCCTTGGCTTAATAAATCATGCACTGAAAGTGTCAGTGGAAATTTTGTTAGATTTTATTGCAGTTTAATCAGCTCAATGAATGTTTTAATAGGCTGATATTTCAGAAAGCGAATAGCAATGCGGTGATAAATTGTGTGGGGTGAGCTGCCCCCCTCCACCCTCCTTACCTCTCCCCTCGTCTCTCTCGCCTTATCGCTGCGGAGAATTGCTAATGTAGACCTGCACAGCTATTTGTCCACTTGTTGGTGCAGGGGAGTCTCGTCTTATGTGCTTCGATTATTCATATTCATTTTAGAGCAGACTAATCAGTAATTGGCCAGCAAGGCGGTAAGTGTGTGTTTTGATTGTAGGCAAACTGCTGCTGCAGCCTCTTCTTTCTATTACTGCTCAAACTTTCCCCCTTTTCCTGCTTTTTCTGTTTTCCCCCTTTCCTCCTCTTTTTTCTAAAGGCATCTTATGAATTCATCAGCTTGGGCCACAGGGCTCCACCTTACTCACAGGCCTCCCACACCATTTAACATGTCTTTACCTTTACCCCTCCTCCTCCCTCTGAGGATTCCTCTATTTCTGCATCTGTTATCCCCAATCCCTCTTTCCCATTATGTACATATCTTAATCACTCCATCTCCCCCTTTCCTCGATTTCATCCATTCCATGTTTTTTACTCCTGGTTCTTCCTTTGACCTTCAGCTCCCTCGTTTCATTACTCTCTCCCATCCCTGTATTTCTTCCCTGTTTTCCTGACCATAAGGTGGCTATGGAATACAAAATCAACATGCCTGTGACATTTTGGGCTCCGGTCCTCCCCCCTCAGGCGCTGTCTCATATATACTGTTGTCCTCTGCTAGCATGAATGTATGATGTGTGGTATGACTCTCCTAATAAGGACATGGATGAGAGAATGGAGGAGGCTGGGGGCTGTAATTAAAGACCGAAGGGTCTCGCTGAATAAGTAGGGAGAGGAGGTAAAACGGTGGCTATCTGGCGCTGGAACAATAAATCAACCTGCTGCTTTAGCCGCCCTCAACACAATATCACTACACGGCATTCAGCCCCCCCCTCTTTGCAAAAGCAATTCCGTCATGTCTTGTTAGCTCATTCGTCTTCATCAGCACCAGTGGGAGGTTCAAACCCCAACCTTACCCCCCACTGCATCTCAAGACACCCACCCCTCCCTCCCAATGCCAGGCGTCATTGGTCAAAGCACAAGCAGCCTGTGCATCAGCATGGGCATGGATGTCATATCATTGTCACACACACACACACAGAGACACACACAGCGCCATGCAACAGCTGAAGAGGCAACAACAGTTAAACTAATCTTAGCTTGGCCGTGCAGATCTGGGTCCCACAGTAATGTTATTAATGAACACGTCGTTAACACACACAGCATGCTAATGGCATTCAGGGCCAATTAAGGGATGACTAATTAATGAGACATTTCCTATAAGGCTTATTGATATGTTAATTTGCACTCATATAAATCACAGTCTTAATTGTACTGCCTTCAGATAATATGATATTCATTACATATAATGATGAATTGTTAAGCGAGCTGAATTGTTGATTCCAAGAAATATTAGTTTTGAATGAAGATGGGGATTTTAAAAACAAGTAGCACACCTTTTCTCTTCAAGAAAAGCATCTAGGGATGGCTACGCAATTAAATTAACACTATCATTTTACCTCGGTATAATATACAGAGACGTACAGTTCATGTAGTGTGCTAAATATAAACCTAAACCACACACCCACATATAAATATATATATGTACATGTATACACTGGGGTCAAACAGTCTGGTAATTATTTTGTCCACACAGTTGCAGCATATGACTTGAGATCCAACCTGGCTGCCATAAATAGTTAGAGTTTGATCTGAATGGTATGTCATTAGTGGTTTACTGCCAGTGGAGAATAATAATGCAGAAAAACAATGGATGTATCTGCTGCTCCCACATAAACAAAAAGAAGCGAGCTGAGAAATCGTCACTGCTCTATTCGCTGTTTACAAAATGCTTAAACATCTGGAAATGTTTGCTTTTACTTAATAACACGACACAGCAGTAATGTTTAAAATGAACACAGCTACTGAGCTTAACCCCACCTCTCTGACTTTAATGGCTGTTTAATTATTAGTATTTTGAGCAAATAAATCCCATTCACTTAAACTGTGTTTACTTTTTTCTTTTTACACTGTTTATATAGTAATAAAAGTAAAATAATATGAGTTGTTTCGACAACATCTTTAAGATACTGACTCCCTACATTCTCCAATAATGAGCTCTGCATTTTGATCAATAGACAAGTTTGAGTTTGGACAGCTCTGATATTAAAGAAGCATAATGTTGATGAGTGTAAACACACACACAAAGATAGCGACTGTCTATCAATGCTTCCCCTGTCACACTGCAGCCCAGACGTTTGATTGACAGCTGTCAGTCCAGCTGATGAGAGCTGACTGAAGGGGTCAGTCATGGTACCAGGGGGCCGCGTGTGTCGTCAGCGAGGGACCGGGTGAGAGGGGGATGGAAATAGACAAGGTCTGCTGTGGTCTGCTGGGCTCTCCTCTGCCCCACCCCAGAGGGACAGGGTGGTCAGCAGGTGAGAGAGACAGAGAAACACACACAGAAAAAGAGAATGAATAAGACGCCTCCAGGCCATGTAAAAATGTTTGACAAGAGACCACCTCGTTTGACTCACTTGCACCAGAGCTCAGTTTAGTCACATGATTTATATCCTAAAATCAGGAGCATGGCGTGAGACAATTCACACACAAATGAGTTTAAAAATCTGTCTGTCCATTAGTCTGATATAGAAGTGTGGAAAGGAAATGATAAGAGACATATAAATTATCGAATGCACCTCACGTTGCTGCTCTCGCCTGCTGGATACAAACGAGTAAAAAGAAAGAGAGAGAACTGAAAGGACACATGAGAGGAGAGAAAGAGCTAAATGGCTGGAGGGAAGCATACAAGTGTGCTTTTTTAAATAAGACAGTATATTTTGGTCACCATCTCTGCGTCGGTGAGAGGCAGAGAGACAAGACGGGAGAGAGGGTTTATGAAGCGCTGGGAGAAAGTGTCAAAAACAGACAGCTACATAGACAAAAGCAGGAAGGTATTCATCTTTAAAAGGTAAGGGGGGAAAAAACAGAGAGACAGTCAGAGAAAAGACCGCTGGTGTTGACAGAGGCTATTAACAGTCAGATGGTACACTGAAAGACTAAAAGGAGAAATGGAAGGATCAGGCTGTATTCACAATGAAGATGGAAAGTGACAAAGAAGAGCAAGGTGCAAAGAGGAAGGAGAGGAAATGTAATGGAGGAGTTGCTGTCAGTGGTCTTTGGTTCTTTGGTCCTTGCTAACCTAAACCTTCTAACACTGCAGCTGGTCACACACACACACACACATGGATACACACACAGACACACACTGAGATTCATTCCCCTTGCAGACTGTCTGATCCTCGCTCCTCAGGGAGGTGTTAGTCTGGAGGAATCTAAGGGGCTTCGTTTGGACACCAAAGTGAGGGGAGTAATAATTCTCTCTCTCTCTCTCTCTTGCACTCAACACAGACACACCCACCCAGCTAAAACGCACACACACACACACACACACACATATAGCCTCCCACAGGTGAGTGTGTAACAGTGAGTGTTGTTATCACGGTGGTCAGCTCTCATACGAGATCCCGCCCAAATCCCCCCTGCTCTCCACAGTAACCCAGAATTGACGAACAAACAGCACCATGAGGAGGTAAGCTCGATAAAGACGCTCAGAAAAAGGGACACAATTAGAGGTTAGTTACAAACAAGGTTTTATAGGAAATGTTGATACATAGCAGCGAGGACATTTATACGTAAGCTCAGGGTCAGAGGAGTAAAAATAATATTACAAATCGTGGTGTAGGAGAAGAGACCACTTCCACACAAAGTCGTTAAAGAATATTTGCACGCACAACGTTTTTTAAAATTGTAGATTATTGAAAAGTAAGTCAATATAAAAGGTGAGACAGGAAACAGTTGGCATGGACACAGATAAAATGTCTACAAAAAAACATGGCGTGTGTGTGTGTGTGTGACCAGATCAATATCAAACAGTGCTGTGACACCATATTCAGCCGGGAGGCCTATCAGAGTGAATGTCAACACCCTCTGGTGAGATGACCCCACCAAACATCTCCACCCCACACACACACACACACACACACACACACACACACGGTCCCTGTGTCACCTTTTTCCCAATTCATTATTAACGAGCTTGCTGGGCCTCATTAGCAGAAGGCCACACAATACTGCTTCCACAAACAAAACAAAACGCTCCACAACAGTAATTGCCTTCTTCCTCCATGTCTCCGCCTCTGAGCCTCCATCTTCTGCTGACACCTGCTGTGGAGAAGTTTACCAGGATACAAACTGACATGCACACAGTGGCTACAGCTGCCTCTCTAGGACCACTCGGTCTATGTAGCCCTCACTTTCTCAGGAAAGACTGGGCACTAAAACAATACCCACATCTTACAATACTTATGATTCTGTGCACCGCTTTCCATTTGATTCTCTTCTCACCTCCATTGATTTACTGCACAGCTTGGACTTTAATTTTTCCTCGCCTCAAATGGCTTTCTTGGTGCTGCCCTTAATAATAATAATACAAAAAATAATAATAATGAATGCTTAAATCAGGTCAAATTAAGCACACAACGAGGGAAGCATAAAGAAAAAGCAACAAGAAAAGAGGGGTGAGAGAAAGACAGCAGTAGGAGCAACAAAAAAAGGTGAACTAAATGGAAGGGGCCTCATTAGCAGAAGGCCACACAATGCTGCTTCAACAAACAAAACAAAACGCTCCACAACAGTAATTGCCTTCTTCCTCCATGTCTCCGCCTCTGAGCCTCCATCTTCAGCTGACACCTGCTGTGGAGAAGTTTCACAGGAAACAAATCGACTCACTGCTTTACCAGAGCTGCCTCTCTAGGACCACAAAGTCTGTCATCACAATTTGGTCATTTATTTCCTCAGTTAGCCTCGACTAACTTAAGAAATAACAAACAACCTCCAGTTCACCTCCTACTGTTTGACTGTGGTTTAATCTCCATTTACTTTTAGACTGCTTGCTTTGGGTTTGGTTTTTTTTAATACCCTGCTCTGAATGTCTTTCTCCGGTAAAACATAGTCAGAATACATAAAATTAAACAACAAATGTAAAGAGGGGTGAGGAAAAGGCAGCAGGAGGAACAACAAAAATAGGTAAAATAGACAGAAGGGATGCTCCACTGCTTGGCTGACACACACGAGGTCTCTGCAGACTGAGAGGATGCTCGGAGAGGAAGGGGAAAAGAGAGAAAGAGAGTTGTGTGGTGTGGTGAGCAGCATCCACCCCTCCTCCCTCACTTCAAGCCTCCACCTCCCTCCACCCCCACTGTGGAACTGTATGCTTGGCTTCTCCTGGTTTCTTTAGCATTCCTCCCCATCCTCTCCCAAAGCCTGGGAGAGGACCGAGGCAGACAGCAGGGCTTGTCACAGTCACAGGCCGAGGTCCAAGCAGCGAGTGTGGCTGTGTTTTGTCAGTGTGTGTGTGTGTCTGTGTGCAGTAGGTCCACATGAGTCTGTACTGTATGCGAATGTGCTGGAACATGTGTCCGTGCTTAATTTGTAATAGTATCTGTGATGGGGCTATTTTGTGTCGGATTATTCATACTTTGGATTCGATGGCTATTACATCTCTACATAATATTACAGCATAACTAACCACACTTACTGACTAAAACTGTACCTTGTCAAAAATAATTTGCCTTAACCGAATCTAACATCAACATAATGAGAAAATTGATTTTAATGAAACTTTCTGACAAGTTGCAAATTGTGAATATAAAACGTACAGTCAAATACATCCCATGGAAATTGTTGGGAAATATTTGGACAAGCAAACATTTTAGGCAACCTGTCCAGGGTGTACCCCGCCTCCTGCACGATGACAGCTGGGACAGGCTCCAGCAGACCCCTGTGACCCAAGTGTGGAGAAGCAGGTATAGAAAATGGATGGATGGATGGATA
>OOFC01033934.1:0-10424 GCA_900323345.1 Pseudochromis fuscus | reverse complement strand
TAGATGAAGCTGCACTAAAGGGAATGTCAACAAAACAGTCAGATAAGTCAGTCAGTCAAACTTTATTCATAGAAAACAAACCAACGTTCTGACAACTCCGTTCACTCCCAAAACAAGCTAGTACATTCACAATACGGTACCGTACGTACCGGTAGCTCTTACTGGTATTTGCGCCGCCTTCGTTGAAAACAATGTATTTCCACCTCCATTTGTCACAGTTCAAAGCTACATGAACAGCTGTTTTATTTTTTTCCCCGAGGTAACGTCAGTGATGTAGTTTTATCTTTTACCAACAGCAAGGTACAACAGGTAGTGCAACTTTTTATCACCTAGTTAGTGCATCACAAACGTGGAGGGAACTTTTCCCTGATTCAGTAAACAGTCTGATACCACTACGGTAAATCAAACGTTAGTGCAATCACAATATACGCCCCCTGACTATGGCAGCCATAATTAACCAATATTGATCCATATATAAGGCGCATCGGATTATAAGGTGCACTGTCGGTTTTTGGGAAAAATTAAAGGCTTTTAGGTGCTCCTTATATTGCAGAAAATACGGTAATTAACCTTTTTGAGTCCAAATCTTCATCTGCAGATACACTGAGAAGGTATTATTTGGAGTAATAGCATCTCTGTTTGTTTAAAGGTAAATATGAAAAAGTCAAATAAACTGGCTACAAGTGTTGATTTAAAACATGTTTTCAGTACTTTACAATGACATGGACTTTATTTTAAAAAAAAGTAGCTTTAAAAAAAATTGATTGTTATAGTTTTATTTCTCACATTTTTCTTCTGCATACATGTATGTATAAAAACAAAAGTTTTATTCCCTGTAACCTTTATGGTTTATAATAATAGCACCTTTCTGATTTTGTATGTAGCTGACAGACAAAGTGAAATCTGACGTCTGACTCAAAGCTGAAAACAAAATGATCCTGAACACAAGTTAGACATGCAGGACTGCTGAGACTGAAAAATATTTTTTGTGTTTATAGCTGCTACCTCAGTATCCTCAGGTGGACACAAGTAGAGACAGAGGAAGTAGGAGCTAAAGAAAGATAAACTGATTGGAGGTGAGAACATCAAGTGAAAAACACATGATACAAACTAATTAATTTCAGTATTGTTTCCCTGGAAGTGACCACTGATCATGTACAGGTAAATAAATGAATGTAAAAGTTACTGTCATGACTGGCTGAATTGTTTGTGAGCTCTCTGTTCAGAGCAGATGAGAGAAAACTGCAACCTTGAAAATGGTGAAAGAATTTGAGTTGTTGTCATTTAAGGTGAAACTTACTCTGTAAAATAAATGTCAGACCAATTCAAATGTGTTTTCTTTTACAATCCAGTGCCTCAAAGAACTCAAAGAAGTCAGCTCAGGTCAGCAGCAACAAATGAAAATAATGATTCAATCCCAGGTAAAGGCTGTAAAGAACAATTCAGTGTAATGTGAATGGAAACTCTTGTAACAACACAGAATTACTACCAAGCTCAGCAGAAAGTATTTCAGCGTCTTTAACCCATTGTTACTTCTACTGTGGTGGTTCAATTCAAATGAAACTTTGGCACAAATTATCCTGCTCTCTTCTCTTTATCACATTAGCTTTCCCAAACTCATGCCATTCAAGCATCACTGTCACTGACCTTCTGTGAACCAATCAGCACCGCTCCTGTTGACTGTATGGACAAAGCAATCGGATCTCAGAAATGACGCCTATGCCCAATACTCCTGATGGCCACTAGATGATGGCTACAAAAAATCTCTGGCCTCAGTTGGTTAATAATGAGTCATTTTTTTCATTTACCATACTTTCTGGACTATTGAGCGCACCTGTCTATAAGCCATAGGTGTCCTCGTTGTAACATGGGATATTTACACAGAAAGATTTTTTTTCTAACTTTTAATCAAATATATGCTTTTTTCGCAACAGTGCTTGTAAAACGGTTGGTTGCACAGTAGCCTACCAGAAAAGCCATCGATCTCTATCTTCATCTTCCTCCAGCACTAAATCTACGAGTGCGCATTCAATCAGTTCTTCACGCTGCCATCTCCAACATCTCACCATGTTAATGCCAAACTTACATGCAGCAGCTCTATTTCCTTCTTCGACAGCCAGATCGATCGCCTTTAACTTGAAAGCTACATCATATGCATTTCTTCATGTGTTTTCCACGATGAGGGTGTGTGCATGGAGCGCAAAATGACTGAAGAATTTAGTGTGAGTGCTTTTGAATTTATTCAAACAGTTTCATGTGGTCCACTGTGACCTGCTCGATAATTTCATGGGTCTGATGTGACGAGGATAAATGTATCGGTGGGACGGAGCTCGTTGGCTTTTTACAAGCGAACGAGCTTTATGCCGCCGATACATGAGCCGCACCGTGTTTAAGCCGCAGGGTTGAAAGCGTCAGAAAAAAGTAGCGGCTTATAGTCTGGAATTTACGGTAGTTGTAGCGCCCCCTCGGTTCGAATGACGGACGCATGGTGCTCTTTTTCTACAGGCATTTATTCTTTTTCCAACATGTCGTGAGAACTAAACAAATACAGAAATCATAATTATAAACCACACAGTATTCTCATAAAGAACAGATATTAAAGGACATAAAAGGACATAACATAAAACAGCTTTTAAACCAAAGAATAACAAACGTAATTTCATTGCGCGCACTCCATAGTCATTAATTATTAATAGCATCGACAATTAACAAAAATAACACGGCTACGGATAAAACACACACATACCTCATTGGCCGCATTAACCTAAGGGGAGAAAACAAAAAACTTCGGGTCTTCCAGGTCTTCGTGGCGATCACCTCAGAAGCCTCCTTCTCTAGTCAGGTGCCCTCTACGCCATGGCAAAACGGAGGTGCAACCGAAAACAATGACTTGCCCCTCCCTGAGGCTCCCTAACATTAGTTCCGCCATGAGCGACTCTTAATTATTCATGCAAAACAGAAACACAAGATTTTTAGAGATACTAAGATTTTTAACCTCAACTTATATTGATTTTAAAGCAAATTATGAAATGAATTTCAATTAACTCTACCTAACTTATTAATTAAATGAACCAACTCTGATGGCAGCTACACAGTAGTCATTTTTCATTTGGTCATTGAAAAACAGCTCCTCTTATTAGTGACCTGGTGGTCCATCTGGAAAAAAAAACAAAAAACTAAGCAGATATTAGGCTTCAAAAAGAGGAGTAGATAGCTTGATTGACAGCTCCGGTCTCCAATGAGAGCAGCCCTGAACTTAAGTCTCATACACAATGGGTTCATGGGTCGGACCCGCCTCTCCACTCCTCCCTTCATATCCAAATATGGTCATTTCTGGTTCCAAACAACCAATATAACGACACTGAAATACACAACCTCTGGTCACATTATCTTCATCCAGTCCATATACAGTCTATGACCTCTACCCATCTTTTTAAACTCATTCTGCCTTTCAGAGCAGCCTCTCTGCCGCATCCTTCTCATCCAGTCTCATCCTCCCGGGGACACGTCCCCGCTGACAACACCGCTGGAGTCTAACCGCCAAAATGTCATTTTCATTCACTATCCTGTTCATCAATAAATATTGCTCATTATTTTCAATTGACCTTTCCTCACTGAGCTGCTGTCACTGTGTTGTTTCTGCTCCAACGCAGATGTTAGTTAAATAGTTGTGTGCTAACAGCAGTCAAACAAGGTAAGAGACAGATGCTAACTTGTAAACACAGTGAAATATTTATCAGCTACAGAGTCAGATATTTTTCGGAGTTGCTCGAGAGTTTATGTGATACATGAAGGAGTTTTAGTTTGCTGTGAATGAGGGGGGGGAAACTCTGAGGCTAGACTTTAATAACTTGCTGTTCTGTTCTAGTATAACTCATCCATTTGTATAATTGTACAAAAAATAGGCTTGGCAAGCTCGGGGGAGAAACATATTCCTCAGAGCAGAACAGAAATGATTGTTTCTGGCCTGTTTCATATCAAAGACACAGGTACTGTGTGCTCTGACCTGTTATTATGTTGATACACACAGCGAGGGAGAGGAGGGAGTCTACTTGGCAATTATAGCTGTACAAAGAGTGACTAACACCAGTCTGTGTTTACACCCTTTAATAACTACCACTATAATACTTTATTGCTTATTGCTTAACATTTGTTATCTGATCTACATGTCTTTATACAGTGCAGACCTTTGTGAGTCCTGATGTTTAACCCATTGTTCCACCATCACACTGAGCCTTATTGTGTCAAAGCAAACTCTTGGTGTAACCATGATTTCAGCTAAAGACACAGAAGGAAAAAAAGCTCTGATTGTTAAAGTACAGCAGTGTAAACATATCTCTACCACATGCATCAGTTTTTGTAATCACTACAAATGCTGTGCGCAAAGTGTAAACAGGACGAGTTCTTGTTTCTAACTCCGACACACACAGCGCTCATCTGTTTTCAGACGATTGTGAAACACTGATGGGTGAAGTGACTGCGCATTAATGCAATAGTGTCTGAGAAGCAGTATTACCTCCTCATCTTTTGCCTCATAAATGTATCTGATAAGAGAAAAGTGCTCAAATGCAGCACTTGAGTAAATACATTTGGTACTGGCCACACTCCTGCAGCAGATCTCCTGGTCACTGCTTCTACCAAGTGGCCGATCAGCAGCATTACAAGCACTGTGTTCGCTTTCAGGGATTTCTGTCAGCAGCTTCACTTATAGTCACAGAGAAGGTGAATTATTCATGATACCACAACATGTTTGTCTTTGCTGTGCAGCATCCTTTAAAATGGTGGCTACTGCTGATTTGTTACTGCCACTGGAAACCACAGTGAGTTTTTGTACCAAGCAGCTCATGTGCACAGCAGGGAGTTCAAAGGATACAAACACAGTCACATTGTTGTGTTAAAAACCACAACTTTTCAATGTTACACGATGCCACTCATGCACCAGGTCAGTCCAGCTGTACGCAGACTAGAAGTGCACGTTTAGGACATTTAGGATATTTATTTTTCAAAGCAAAGACAGTTCAAACAACACATACAAAACTCTTTTTGGCAAAAAAAGCATTTCCTGTCTGGAGCACCACCTGAGATCTACACCTCCTCCAAGTTTAACCTGTGTGCAGTTTGGTGAAGTGGTGCTTAGACCATAAACAAACAAAGTCTATAAACAAATCGTGAAATAGCTTCTACACACATATGAAATTATTGTCTGAATTCAGTGAATTTGTGTTTATAAATTAAATTCGGTGTCTGACCATATTTAATTCTATGAATCTTGATTTTGCATGCCAAAGCCCTGCTTTACATTCACACAGTTTAACACACACATCCTCAGTGATGTCACTGCTGACCCCAGATCAGGTGACAGGAGCTCAGGTGAGAGACGACCACATGGAAGTCTAAGTCTGGTGGTTTTTACAATGGTTAAATAAATAAATAAGTAAAAAATAAAATAATAAATAAAAAGGGCTGGATCACTGTCCACTGTTGTATCCAAAGCCTGACACAGCTTATTCACAGTGACATAGCTGCACTGTTAGGCTCCATTGTTGTCTAAAAACATACTATATCATCTGTTCATCTTTTTGTGGAGGAAAGTGGATGTTTGTGACCAGTTTTTTTTGCTTGGGTTTAACTGACTAATGGGTTTTTTAATGGCATTTGGTGGCAAAAAGGGAAAAAAATCTTAAAAGCCAGCCTTATTGTTAAAAGACTCGATTCACACATGTTTGAAAACATCTCAATTTTGAATGCTTTGTGTGTCTGATGTATTTTTCCATTAAAAAAAGTTAAATTACTTAGTTTGAAACTGTGAAAATGAGATTAACGCCTCCTCCATTTTTGAAACATTCAGAATCTGGACACAGCATGTGTTACTTCACTGAAGGACAATGGTAGTTGTATCTTTAATGTAAGCTTCGAGTCTTCAAACATATGGGACGCAGACTCTTTTCCAAACCAGGTGTGATGTCATAAATCCAGTTGCTGTTACCTCAGATTTTTAGATCGCAAACTTTCCATCATCAGTAGAAGAGCTGGAAATAAAACATGCATCTTGTTGCACATTCAAGAGAAGTAACAATGACCAAGACTCAAATTTTCATTCCCACAAAAACACAATCCTGTTACAGCAATAACATCAAACTGTGCCAAACACTTCTGATGATAAACACCCAACTGTTCCACTTATTTATTCCACACTGTTTGGATTTGGATTTGGTTTGGATTTTGGATTTATATAGCGCTTTTCTCTGGAAGACCAGACTCAAAGCGCTTGTACAGAGACCATTATTCATTCACACCCATTCATACCAGTGGCGGTAAGCCAAGCTAGCCACAGCTGCCCTGGGGCAGACTGACAGAGGCGTGGCTGCCAGTTTGCACCTACGGCCCCTCCAACTGCCACCAACCCATTCATCCAACATTCAAAAAAGTGTCTTGCCCAAGGACACACCGACAATGACTGGGAAGAGCGGGAATCGAACCATCGACCCTTCAGTTGGTAGACGGCCGCTCTACCACTGAGCCACTGTTATCACCCACCTGCAAATAAACACATGTAAAAAATATTTACTGTTTGCAGCTGAAATCAGTTTATCTGCCACAACCTTGGTGTAAATTTCCCACATCACTCCTTCAGATTACAGCAGGAACACTTCAGGGACGACACCACTTGAGATTAAATGAATTGGACTGTTTTTGTGGTTGCTACATTTAACTGCTTGTCACGCTGATTAATTATATATTTATGCAATGCACTTCTGCAAACTACAGCTTCCTCTCAGTGTATTTCCCATGCTGTAGATGATAATACTTTAGCACGCACAATGTGCCCTCGGTGGGGCGTGTTATAATGAGAGGGTGACATTTTGAAACACTGCAAACACAGTGTGATCCACACCTACTGCAGCTCATTCAGTGTTGCTCCACCTTCTGTCTGACACATTTGTCCCAGTTACTGACAAACATCAGAGAGGGAAGCAGTGCCAGGCTATCCCACATCCACCTGACCTTTTTTTATCAAGGTAAGAAGGATTCATTAAATCTGTGTTTCAGTGAGAAAAACCGAATCAATCAAATGCTACACTATGAGTAAATGAGCCTGAAAATCTATTGTAGTTATTTTCTTTCTTCTTCGTTTTTTAACCAGAAGAGGGAAATGTTACCTCTATTATATAAATCCATTATTATTACCACAGTTAAAAGCAAAGAAATAGTAAAAGAGTTGTAACTAGAAATAAAAGGTGACTTTATTTCTTAGATCTGTAAAAAGGAAACTTTGCTCTTCCATCTACAGCTGAACACAGTTACAGTCAAAAGTCGTCTAATAAGTGCTGACTTCATCAGGTAACCTCAGTTAAACCTTTGTTTCAATACTCATAAGAATACTAGAATAAAAGCTCCTGTACTTCGTGGAGAGGTGAAGCAACTCCTGTAAACCTCTCCTCATGTTGGAATTTGTGTGTGTACCACCATAAAAGAGCCATTGTCGCGTCACAAGGGAAACAGATGCTAAGCTGAGGGATTGTCCAATAACTTTTTAATTGACTTAGTAAACATTTGAATCACCACTCGTGACTCGAGGTTTCAGCACGAATAAAAAGGAGCAGATTTCTTGTTGCAACAGTGCAATAGATGGACAGGTTTAACCAGATCTCTCACCACCGCACTGTTTGTTTTATTCCCCTTTAGAAACCTGTTCCGGCCTGCAGGCTCTGAATCTGTAAGGTGGCCAAGAGGGCTCAGTAGTACCCACAGCTTAACAAAACATATGCAAATGGAGGCAATGTCTTTACCATTTTGACAGGTCATACGTGACATTTAGAAAAACACCTACTGCATATGATTAGGATATAAACAAATTACTCAAAACCTCCTGAGACCCGAGCTTTTGTTTGCCATGCATTTTTAATTTCTCCTCGCTTTTGGGGATTCTTAGGTCGTGATAAGTCTAAAAACTAAGCATCATCTTTGAACATAGAGTAGTAATAGTAGTAGTAATAATACATGAATTGACGTATTGTGCTTTTGCCACCACTAGATAGAAGAATAGGGGTGTCCACGAACAAAAACAATAGGATTAGATATAGTGTCCCAAACGAGGATGACTGCTTTTTGTTAAGAAACATGAAGTATACACTGTAGAAAATCTAAAATGTAATGTCCCTGTATGTGGACGCAGGGTCTCAAGAGGTTGAAGAGACATACAAACACTGATTTTACAACACATATGCAACATAAAAAACCCCAATAATAATAATAACAGTAATTTACTGGGGATGCTAAAATGTTTTAATGAAGATTATGAGACATGGATGAAGTTGTTTTTATTGAAACATTTCAGGTGATATAATTGGAGGTGAAAATTATTATATTACAGTATAAGCTTTAAGTTTTACTACTTACTAGCATGTTGCTGTAATCAGTTTTTTTGGTCACCTGGTAAATTCTCACGGCAAGTGTTTTGGTTAAAGAATCACAGGTGTAACTAACAACAGAAAAAAATGCGTTTCATTCAGATAATAAACCAGTTCCAGTGGTATGGTCGGGAAGCTATTGGAACCGAGCCATCACCAACAAATGGTGCATTTACACGGGTACCTACTCGCTGTATTTCCTCTGTGCACTTCCTTCAAATGTGAAAAGGTGCATTGTGTTTGTTGCACACAGCCTTTCTTCATTTGTCTTTGTATTTGTGTGTTGTTATGCCGTGCACAGCCTGCCATGTTTTCTTCATTTGCTTGTTCATTCTGCATTTGCATGCACGGATTGGCTTTTGAACTTCACTTTACGCAACACACAATCATAATTGGCACATCCCACTCATGGCTTCCCAACAGTCATCACAGAGAAGTTTGACAAACACTACCATTAATCCAGGTAGCCACTCCTCAGCAGATCAGTCCTTCTTATAAAGACAGATTTATAGGCTAGCACTGGCTTGTTTTCATTAATCAGGTGTGTTGGAGAAAGGATTCACATGAAGAGACGTGAAGTGCAACACATTTCTTTGTCACTATTTGCATCCTTGGTAAAAACACAACAGTGGACTATGTGGTCAAAAGACAGAGATTCCTGAACCATGTACAAATACAATGCCACCAAACCTGCTCGCTTGCATGTAGGGTTGTGTTAACTGTCCAGTCATTGCCTGAAACCTTCTTGATCAACAGGTTTTGACTCTTTGTAGAGGATGTACATACATCATGGAAACTCCAGGTTTCAGTCAGGACACGGCCCACTCCTTTTGTAAAGACTTCACTGTGCTTCATTCAGGGGACTCTGACGGACGTCTACAGACACTCTGGTATTACAAAGCCTCACTAAGGGTTTTTTTTTTACCTTCTTTTCCTGCTCATTTAGACAGATATCATGGAAAAGGGTCAAGAACCTCCTCAAATGCCAGCACCGCCGTACCCCGGCCCCCCTGTGGACCACTTCAATGCTCAGCCTGGTGGTGCCCCTGTAAACTATGGTGTTCAGCCCGGTGGTCCCCCTGGTAAGACATCAGAGACTGTCATCTACATCACTTTACCTGCATATGTTTCTCATTTTCCACTGCAATACACTTCTTATTTCTGGAGTGACACCTGTTGTTTTTTTTTTACTTGTGTTTCATTTTTCCAAGTAACATGTCTCTTTCCTTTGTCCAGTTCAGTATCCTCCTTACCAGACAAGCCCCATCCAACCTCAGGTGACACGTACTGGTGAGTGTCTCTCATAGGTCAAACATTTTCAAAATGAAGCAAAACCTGAATGTCACAGTGATTCAGTTTCAGTGTTGGGTTGGTGTGAAGCTGTTTTTTTTTATTGTTTTGCTAGCAGTGACACAGGTGGTGGTGGTGCACCAGACTCTAACAGACTGTCCTGGACAGACCACATGTCCCAGCTGTCAAAACACTGTTTTGACTAGAACTGAGCACAAAAACGGCCTGCTCACTTGGCTCATCTGTGGAGCACTGGGAATCTTCTTGTGAGTAGAAACTGCGACATGTACACAACCATATAACAAGAGTCAGATTCATACTATACTAGAATTTAGTGGAATCAATCTTTCTCAGTAACCTGTTTGTAAATATTCAAAAAAAATTTAGGTGAAATTAACTTAGTGTTTCAGGACATTTAAACATGATTTGTTCTGCCGTTAAGTGTTAAAATTAAGTGAGTAAAAAGTGTAATTACCGTATTTTCCGCACTACAAGGCCCACCGCATTACAAGCCGCATAGAATAGAAACTACTGTAGTGGCTGGGGTTGCGTTATCCATCCATCTAGATCAGGGGTCTGCAACCCTGGTCCTAGAGAGCCGCAATCCTGCATGTTTTACATGTGTCCCTCTTCCAACACACCTGATTCAAATGACCAGGATTGTTGGCAGGCAGTTCCCACTTCCCTGATTCAGTAAACACTTTAAAGAAACAGTCTGATACC